>ML308736.1:0-36013 GCA_005239505.1 Nicotiana paniculata | reverse complement strand
GACCTATCAAAGGCTTGAGCCACACTTCGGGCTCACCCATTTTCTTGAAAAGATTCCCCTCAGAAGGAACCTCTATCACTACCTGCCGCATCTCTCTGCTGGAAGACCTTACTACCCTAGCGGAAGGCATGGAAGCAGGCAGAGATGAAACAGCAACAGGCACGGAGGGTTGAGGAGCTGGAAAAGCCACGGGCAAAGCAGTAGGCACGGAGGGTTGAAGAGTTGAGGAAGCCAGGGGAAAAGTAACAGCAGAAGCCGTAATAGCCAAAGGAGCAGAGGAGACAGCTTCTCTTAAAGAAGCAGGAAAGACAGCAGCCAAAGGGACATCGTCAGGAGCAAGGTCAAAACCTTTATGGAACAGGGAATCCACAGACTTATGAATGGGGGAATGTGAAACATCTTCAAGGGTAGAGGACTCAACCACAGACACGGAAGGCAAGGTCATGGGTGTAAACTCATCATCTAAAACCACCCGCCTTCTCCGTGGCCTGTTTACTAAAGCCCCTCCGACTCCTAGTTAGAGCAGAAGATGGCGTTAAATTTTCAATATCTATTACTCCCTGAGGCTGATTTGAAGAAGACATGTTTGCAAAGGCAAGAAGAAAGTTCTTTACGAAATACAAAGTTAAAAAGTGTTTCGTGGAAGCAAATAAAAGAAGAAAGGTATTTATTCTTAAGGGCAACCGTCAAACATGGAAAAAAAGAAAACTAATGATGAAAAGTCATAATTGAAGATGTCACCTCGGGACTGACACAGCTGCAAAAAGCCCTAAAAGGTACCGAGTAAATGGAGAACCAATCCGAGAAGGACACGTGGTATGAGCATTAAAGAAGTGAAAAATGACACCTATGGTTCAGAGAAGGATACAATGTTTCGAGGTAAAGCGGCGGCAAAATATTCCCACCATAAATGAGTATCCACTTACCAAATATTAATCGATAAATATATGGTAAGTGGGGGGACTATTTGTATTGGTAAAAAAGAGTTTCACACATAAGACAACTTTTGACAACTCAGTCAGTTATATGGACACAGGAGAACACGACAGCTGGATGTGACTCTTTGAAGAGGTACGGAACAAAGAGGCACGATTCAATAAAGCCTCGAGCTTATCAGCCACGGGAAACTCAACCTGATCAAAACAGGGAAGAGACACGGTCAGAATGAATCTGGACAAAGCTACATGCAGATTCAAGAACCCACAATTGATTACTTGTACATTATGTAATCGTACCCCAATTACCGTTATCCTTTGTAACGCCTCATTAATGTCATAATTAGTCATTAATGGGCAACCATAGCAAGAGTTGTACGTTATATCAAGGAATCTCATATATAAAGGAGGGGAATACAGCTTGTAAAGGCATCTGATTCTCGAATACAATCTACTTTGCTTTTCTATATTTCTGCAATATTGTCTGTTATTCATTTTTCTCTATTTCCTTGATTATCAGTAACCCATGTTCATCCTAGAAATAGCTTTAAACAAATGATCTAATTCTTTGGTTAAACAGAGACCTTATAGAACCTTGGATAATTCAAGGTTATATTTACTTGAAGAGGTCGTTCTTGACAACTTACTAATTTCGCTATTCGATTATGACTTATTTTGTAAACCAGATGCGAGTTTCTCTGAGAAGATGGTTTGAGGATTATTGAAGTGAGAAATTAGGGTTAGACATTTGAAGGTGTCTAGACCAAGATCTGTACGGTGTTGAATGATTAAAAAAATAAGACCCACGCGCCAATATAAGGTGAGAACACTGTAACATGTGTTTCATACCACGTGTGCTATCGACCAATGAGATAATGGAAGAATAAGTCCCTGCTTCTTCATTGTGTGAGATCCCAAAGAAGTTACATTAACTTTATTGGAATACCCTTTGACCTTTTACTGTTTCTTGAAGTGTCAATCGGTGTTGCTACTTTAGCATGTTACTAATAGCCATGAGTGATTCGGCAATGCAGTGCATGTCTAGGAAAGCAGTTGATTTGGAATGGAAAGATTCGAGTAGAAAGGGAAGACGACTAAAATGTAGTAATTTAACATGTACTCATAGGTCGACCATTACATTTACCATGAGGGTATTGGATGTAACTGTGGATACAAAGTTAAACAAGAACTCGAGTTCACCTCTTTCGAGGATGAGGGATAAGATAAGTATCTACTGGAATAGCAAATGATGTATGGGGTATTGCGAGTAATAAGATCCTCATGTTAGCAGTAAATCCTTTCCGCATGTGATTGGATTTCTACTTAGAGCTGTTAAACAACCTTAAAGGGTTTAATTATATTATAGCTCTTGATGTTCGCAGGTCGCACAAACTACTTGTCTGTATGAATTAAGTGTATTATTTATTCATGATATTGGTTTGAGTTCCAGCCCATCATGAGCGAAGTGGGAGATGTTGGGTATTAAAATTTGGATACCAGGTCGCTCTATATGGGCTAAGCCAACCCATTTGGGAAGAGATAGAGTTTGAGAATAAAGTAACTTCTTTGGAGAAGTTACTACACGTTTGGGTGGAGTTGAGCAGTTTCTCATAGCAGTTAATTCTCTCTCTATAATAACATATTTTGGTCTTCCTACAGATGTGTGAAAAAAACGATCAAAATAAAGTGGGTTCTTGCTCTTCCTTTTCTATCTATTTTCTTCTTCCATAACAGTGAAGATTTCTCTTCTTCTTTTCACAAATCACACAAGAACAAAGACATTTAGTTTGTGAAACTAAACTTTGTTTTCCAAGAGATTCAAAGTTCAATTTGGGGAAATTGTTTTGGTGGTGAGTTCAACAATTCTTCCGCTGCATTGACAGATACGCTAATATTGTTCTCGCCCCGCCATCGTTAATTTTCTTACAGTACCAGTGCGAAGTGTCAAAATAGTCTGTAGAGTTGGGAAATAAAACAGAGAAAGAACTATAAATGCAATTAAGAGGAGAAACAAAAAGTTGATTTTTCATTTTCCTCGTGCAAAAACATTCTATTGTTAATCCTATTATTCCATATTCGTTGAATCATTTTTACCAATCTCTCAACTCTCATTAAATGCGTTGACATCTAACAAATGGCCATATTCTCAGGTAATAATAAATTTACAATTTCTCAAAGCCTACAGGGTGTAAAAGAGAAACAATATGTACTGAACTGCAACTTGACCTTGGACAATCACGACAATAAACTAAAAGGAAAGTCCAGTACACGAAGTATTCCGTATTCGCGCAAGGTTAGGGAAAAATCGCGTCCCAAGGGGTATGACGTGGGCTGATGAACGGCTCGAACACATAACTTATAGATCACACCAGACAATTCTACCATTGCTCCAAGGCTCCCGTTCACACGACTATAAACCAAACAAAGCAACAAGAAGCAAAAGGATCTAATAGCATCACAAAGCTACAGAGCAGAATTGTGTTTACAGCAGAAGGATCTTTACCTACTCTACAAGATAAGAAATATTCAATAATGCTGCAGACTCAACGAGAACAATTATCTAACCCGCTGGTTCAATTCTTACAGCAGGTAACATAATTAGAAAGCCTTATGAACACTAAGTAGATGCGGAGTTGATATAAACTAATTTTAAGCATAGAGATTGTTCGTATTACAACGGCCTATCATGCATAAAAAGAATGAAATATCCTTACATATGTTGGTGTTTTTTTCTTTTTTGGCTGGGGGAGGGGTAGAGGCACAGATTCAAAAGAAAATATCTATAGAAGTAGACTTTACACTAGTGCACTAAGCTCCCGCTATGCGCGGGGTCCGAAGAAGATTGACAGAAGTATTGCAACTTTTGTTTGTCCATGAGAATTGTAGAATGACTCCAATTCTTTCATGAGGCTGATTTTTCCAGTCACTTGATCAAGATATCAAACAGGCACTACAACAAATTTGGCCTAAGACTACACTGGTTTATCCCACGATTGAAAAACGTGGCTAAAACTATCTATGACCACGCTTTTTAAGGGTGACCTTTGTTTACAACTTTTGACTACGAAATATTTAACAACACACTTAAAGTGTGCCCTTAGGAAGTATAGATTACGCTTTACAAATGTAGCCAAATCTTAAAACAATTAGCAACACTTATTTATATTTTTGGCTACGCTTTCAAGCGTGCTATATGTGTAATATTAAAAGCAACACTTTATAAGTGTACTCTAAAGTTACCCACAAAATTTTCAGAAAAAAAGGATTCCCTCTGTATATTGCCGCTTTTAATAGTATTTCCCTCCAACTCCAAAAAGGTAAAGGAATTTCCTCATATGTAGAATCTCCACTTTAGGGTTTCGGTACCTTCTCATACTTTAATAAAATCTTACAAAATCTGAATTTCTTACACTTTACAGAAACATATCTATGGATTCTACTCTCAAGTTGTAGGGTTATTGGCTTCTATCTACCGTTTCTTCAAAAGGTAACATTTAACTTATTTCATATAGATTTATTTCATATGGGTTCAATTTTGAAGGTTTTAAGCATTTATTTTTGCAATTATAATAAATTTGTATATACAAATCTTTACTCCGCGTACAATGTTATGGGTTAAGTTGAAGATAGACCAAGCATCCTGTAATTGCAGCTCGTCTGTTTCCTGCCCATAGGAGGAAAATTGATGTTCCTCTTGATGGGTTTTGTTTTCACCAAAATTTTGCAGCTTGAATTAGTTGCACAACAAATTCTATTCAATTTGAAAACAAATAGATCCAATGTGAATCTTCAACATCAATTTGTTGCAGAAGTTCGGTGAAAACAAAACACATCAGGAGCTTTCTTTTCAACCTTTAATGTGAATTTCTTCTAATTTAGCTCGTCTGTTTCCTGCCCTCTATATCACCAAATGTCTTCTGTATAACTGGTTGTTTTGCAAAGGTAACAAGGAGTTGAAAAGGATTTAGAGAGCTATTTCGGGTTGTGTCTTCTAAATTATTTGGAGAGAATAGAATTTTAGATGTTTTGAAAGAAAATCAGAGTCTATTGTCTATTCATATGGTGAAATTCATGGGATAAATACCGGAGGAATACCAGCAAATATTTTATCCATAAACGAAAATTTTGAAGTGAAAAGCAGTAGTCACATGCATTTAACTTGCTGTTATGTTTTCTTGTCCGAAAGAGCGAAGATCCAAGATGTTTTATGTTCTTTATGCTTACCTATTGTTGATAGGGAAAATTAATCATCTAATCTTTTTCGATTACACAGATTATTGATCACAAAAGCTAAAATTTATTCCACATATCTGAATTGCTCTTTCCTTTTCTTCCGTAGAATATTTGATTTATGGTTATGCCTGCTGAAGGGATAGCTATTTTCACAAGCTAATTGATCTCAAGTAAGTTTCAAATTTACTCTTTGATAAAAATTTCTTTGCACATAGTATATAGGCTGAGGCAAAAGGTCTGGTTATGTGCTAATGTCCATACTACCAAAGACTTCCATATGCATATATTCTATTTTTTTGGGTAGACTGAGGACAAAGTCTGATCAATATGTGATAGTTAGACTTCCATATGCATATACTCTCAAGCAACTTAGGTTAAGTGATAAATGTGTGGATGAGACACATATCTCGCATTCATTCATTTAGTGTAAATACCGTATTTTGCTAAGTTTTTACCTCAGAGCTAACATCCACATTAGATAGTCTGATCCCCCTAAGCCTTGTTGGGTAGAATTATCGGGTAACTACTTTTTTTCTTTTTATTGGATAAGGAAATTACCCGATAACTATGCTGGTGGAAGGTAGGTATCTGTTGGAAGGACTTATCCAGGCTCAATATATCCTATTTTTTTAGGGAGATCTGAGAACCAACATTTGATACCTTGGTATGGGCTCAAGGTAATCTGTTCTTCCATAGCTATTGTCTAGGAATTATTTGCATGTAGTTAATTTAGAAATCTCAGTTGTACTACCTATGAATTTTTTGATACATTCATCAATTTTATAGAGATGTCAACTACTCGATATACTAGTCTTTTTGGTGATATCTACATAACATACTTCATAGAGGTATGCAAGGACACAATAGTGTGGACATTTTCCAGTCTACATAACATATCTACAATTTCATCATTTTATATTTGAAAAATGTTATGTCAAATAGATATGCAAAGTTATATACTTCATAATATGATCTTCTCTTATCAGCTTTTAGTATGTGAAATAGAAGCTGAGTTTGTAAGTTTTACTGGGTACGCCTTATATACCACTTTTGGGCAACCTTCTCAACAACTAAGAGATCCATTCGAGGAACATGGAGACTAGTTGAAGTACTGAGCCTCCCGGTATCGGGAGGCTCAGTACAGAGAACCTTAGCACATATGTCCAATTTTCTTTGCAGCTTTGTTAATTATTAAGTTGAAGTTGGGTTTGGCCTAAGAAAAGTGTCATGACTAGGTAAGAGATTCTTATTCTCTTTATTTTTTTATTATGCTATTAGCTTATTACTACAACAACTGATTTTGAAAAATTACTTGTTATTTTTAGGGTATATTTGTCTAGTATATTTAACACTTAAATAAATATATATTTTGAAATCCAATATTACCATTGTTTTTATGTTTTCAAATGATCCTTCCAAGGCTTGGATGGATTTTCCAAGGTATAGCAAAGAGTATATTGATGGCGTTCAACGTTTCTTGGACTTTGCTTATTCTGATGGAGATCCTCAGGGCGAAGAAATTCAATGCCCGTGTGCAAAGTGTTGTAACATCCCTTGGTATCAAAGAAATGTAGTATATGGTCATTTAATATGCTACGGTTTTGTTAAAGGTTATACAAGATGGATTAATCATGGGGAATGGGAAATTCCAATGGATGTTCATGATGATATGGATGAGGATAATTCGTATGATGATATTGATGGGTTGTTGAATGATCAATTTAGATATGCTGCACAAGAATGAGTTTATGAATGCCAAAATGAAGATGCCAAAAAATTCTATGGCTTAGTTGACGAGGCAAGCCAAGAATTACATCCTGGTTGTAAAGGATTCTCTAAATTATCATTCACGATCCATCTATATTTGTTGAAGTGTCTACATGGATGGAGCAATGAGTCCTTTACTTCTCTCTTAGAGTTATTGAAAGAGGCGATGCCCGAGTTGAACATTCCTTTATCCTGCAACAATGCCAAGTCTTTTGTAAAGAATCTAGGTCTTGATTATAAGAAAATTGGTGCATGTCCCAATGACTGCATGCTATTTTGGAATGATCATAAAAGTGATGAATATTGTCATGTTTGTGGAGCTTCTCGATACATTGAATATCCTAAAGTAGATAGCGAGCTTGAGCCTTCCAAAAAAGCTCATCGTGTTGCTGCTAAAACTTTGAGACACTTTCCGTTAATTCCTAGACTCAAACGGATATTTATGTGCTCCAAGACGGTAGATAAATTGAGGTGGCATGACGAGGAGTGGTCTAAAGATGGAAAGTTAAGGCATCCTGCCGACGGCCAAGCATGGAAAGACTTTGATAGCCTTCATCCAGATTTCGCAAAAGAGTCTCGTAATCTGAGACTTGGCTTAGCAAGTGATAGATTCAATCCATTTCGGATCATGGGCATATCTCATAGCACATGGCCAGTTGTATTAATGGTTTATAATTTACCCCCTTAGATGTGCATGAAACAAGAATATTGCATGCTTTCGTTGCTTATATCTGGGCCGCGATCTCCTGGAAATGATATTGACATTTATTTGCAACCATTAATAGAAGAGTTGAAGGTATTGTGGGAGTCAGGAGTTGACACATATGATTCTTCAAGAAATCAAACATTTCAAATGCGAGCAGCTCTTATGTGGACAATTAGTGACTTTCCTGCATATGCTATGTTATCTGGGTGGAGTACAAAAGAAAAGTTGGATTGTCCATGTTGTAATTATGGCACTAATTCCCGCTTACCAAATATCTCTAAAGATTTCAGATTCTGACGTTCAACAATATGCAACATAGGTAAATTTTCTCGAGCACCAAAATAAGACAAGTGTTCCAGAGTTGGTGCGTGGATTTTAACATGCTGGTTTATGTTCGTCCCAATAGAAACTGACCTAATATTTTGAAGATTCCGCAACTCAATCTTTGTCAACCCATCACAATGCTCGAGAGTGAAACTGATAATCAACGGACAGCTAGTAAGTAAAGCCTGAAGCAACTGTTCGTCTAAACGAACATAAGAAAGAGAAAGCTTTCTTAATGATTCACAGTTCGCCAGACCACTAGATAATGAAAAACACGTCAGATCCCCTCAGAACCAATTTTCTTAAAGATTTTGATGCCAAGACTTTGAAAATTGGTAAGTGGTATGAGAAGCCAGGAACTCTAAAGACGAGATCTTTTACACCATTCTGAAGAGCAACGCCAAGCCACTTATCAAACAGAAGAAAGACTTCACGAGAATCAAAATCTCTAACGCTCTGAAATATAAACTTGTCAATAGGAAATTTTCTGTCTCGATATATATCTCCATAATTTTATCCACTATTCTAATGTCTTTGCGAGAATGAACATCGAATACCAAGTTGGCTTTAGTCATCAACCAGGCATGTAGCCATATTCCGGAGATAATCTTCAACGGGGCTGCTTCGAATAACACCTGTTGCTCTCGCCATGGTACAAATTTTAGAAGGAACCCAAAGAAGATTGCAGGAATTTATAAATAAAGAAGTCACACTACAAGGAGGAAAAGTAAATTAAATCCTAATTCTAGACGAATTCGGCTCATGACCTCTAGGAATTCTATAAACTTTTTATTCGGCAAGTCACTCACAAAACTTCAAAAACAACTCAAACTAAAATTTATGTCCAAACATACCTCTAAATTTCAAATACTATTTTCACTTGAAAAAAAACTTCACCATTTTTTAAAATATTACAATTCTTATGTCCAAACGCCTACTAAGAATCTCTTCGGCCAAGCTTGTGGTACTAAATATTTTTTTGTCTAAAAAGTACTTTTAAAAAAAAAATTGAGAGATTTGGCCAAGATAAAAAGTATTTTTGAATTTTTTCTGCTTTTAACGAGAAACTACAAATTCTATCTTCTTCCAAAAAATATAAGCAGAAAATTAATTTATTCAAGATAAAAATAACCTTACAATAAATTTATCTTTTCTAAATTATCCCTCATTAATTTAATATTTTTCTCTTTTCCTTTTTATTTCTATATACGTGTCTTCTCTTTTTAATTTTATTTTAATCATATTAATTTCCTTATCAAGAGAAGGGAAAACATTTTTCAAAACTACTGCTCAATATTCCCCACCCTCACCAATCCACTCTACACTCCTACACCCACCCACCTAACCCTACTCCATGCCTACCCACCCCACCCCGTCTCTCCAAATAAGCATTTTTTTTCCTTCAAATTTTTCAGTTTTTTTCCCTTCATCACCCACCCTAATACCCCGCCCCCCCACAATTTTTTTTTAAACCTTTTTTTGTAATTCAAATTTCTGTTTTTTCGTTTTTCTACGTCACCCACCCCGCCAACACCCCCCACTGCCCCTACCCCAAAAAAGGTTTTTTTGTAATTTTTAAATTTATGTTTTTTCTTTTTTCTGCACCCCCGCCCCCCTCTCCTGCCCTCCTCGTCCCCCGAAAAAATTATTTTTTTTATATATTTTCGATTTTAGTTTTTTCATTTCGGTTTATAGGTTCGAAATTTTACAAGTTCCATAGTTATGAATTTGGAGGTTTTAAGTGTTTGAAAGTTTACGGGTTTAGAAATTATAAAGTTTACGGGTTCGAAAATTTCGCAAAGTTTAGCGGTTCGGAAGTTTATAAAATTTGTGAGTTCGGAAGGTTGTTGGTCCGAAAGTTTATGGCTTCATGTTTATTTTATCTAAATTATTTATGAATACTCTTGAATAGTTATTTTCCTTAATTTGCGTACCAAACACCGAAAAATGAAAAGATTACTATTTGTTTTTCAAGAAAACACTTTCTTGAAAAATATTTTTCATTATACCAAACACACCCTTAATGTTATTGCTTTGGATTAAATATATTTTATATTGATTGGAATTTCTAATTTTATATTTTTACTTTACGTTATATTTTTTTTATTGAATTCTTTTATAATAGATGTTTAAGTTTATTTTGTTGTTTTTTTAAATAATACTAATTGCAAATTGAACATTTACTATTCTTTTTCATAATTCGATACTTAAAAGTTTTTTTTTAAAAGATTGGTCAAACACAATGAGCTTGCAAAAAGCACCATTCAAACGAATTGGTCAAACACAAACGTGCTATTTTGCAAAAGTAATTTTTCAAAAAATACTTTGAACAAAAGCACTTTTCAAAATAAATACTTTTTGACAGCTTGGCCAAACGGGCTCTAAGAAGTCAGACCTAGATCTAAATCTCAAACTAACAAAAAAAAAAAGCAAACATGTGGCTTCATATCAGTGCATAAAGGCACATATGAGAGATTAAATCTTGGTCGTTCAAGTAGTGCACATGATGCATTAAATTCTGGCCGTTCAAATAATGTTCATCATAGCTGTGCCAAATTATCTTCTCTCGAAGCTTCTCATAAAGTCACATATGAGAGATTTCCATATTTGTTCTTCGAACATCCAGTTTACTTGGCGTTGGTAAGTGGCATCGGAATTTTTTAATCCAAATGACATTACGTTATAGCAGTCGGTACCATAATTAGTGATGAACGAGGTTTTTTCCTGATCATCCGGATTCATTTGTATTTGGTTGTACCCAGAATAGGCATCGAGAAAACTGAGAATCTTGTGGTCGGCCGTAGCATCGATCATGCGATCGATATTAGGCAAAGAAAAATAATCCTTGGGGCATGCTTTATTTAAATCCTTGTAATCTACACACATTCTTAGTTTGTTCCCTTTCTTAGGGACTACTACGTTTGCTAGCCATTCGAGGTATTTTACTTCCCGGATGGACCCTATTTTAAGAAGCTTAGTTACCTCGTCTTTGATGAAGTCATTCTTGATCTCGGACTGAGGTCTTCTTTTCTGCTTCACGGGATGGAACTTCGGGTCCAAGCTTAGTTTATGGGTGGTGATTTCTGGTGGGATCCCAGTCACGTCGAGATGGGACCAAGCACAATAATCCATGTTAGCTATAAGAAATTGAATATATTTTTTTCCTGAGCTCAGGAGTTAACCCCGTGCCCAGGTATACCTTTCGTTCGAGCAGATGTTCGATTAATATGACTTGCTCCAGCTCTTCGACCGTTGTTTGGTAGCATCGGAGTCATCGGGTACTATGAAGGATCGAGGGACCCCATAATCATCATCTTTGTCAGCCCCCTGCTTCTCTAGTTGGGTTGAGGCCGACGTTTGTGACTGCTATTTGGCTTCCTGTTTTTCATTCGAATTTGACCCCTTCGTTGATGAGAGTGTCGATATTGGAATCACTTCGTCAACGGCAAATATTTCCTTTGCGGCAGGTTGCTCCTCGTAGATTCTTTTGATTCCCTCTGGTGTCGGGAATTTTAGAACCTGGTGAAGGGTCGAGGGCACTGCCCTCATGTTGTGGATCCATGGTCTCCCGAACAGGGCGTTATACCTCATATCCCCCTCGATCACATGGAACTTGGTCTCTCTGATGGTACTGACTACGTTCACTGGCAAAATTATTTTTCCCTTAGTAGTTTCACAAGCCATGTTGAATCTGTTTAGCACTCGGGCCGCGGGAATAACTTGGTCCCGAGCTGTTCAATGACCCTTGATCCAATGTTGTTGGCCGAACTACCTGGATCAATTATCACACGTTTAACTCAAGTCTTATTCATTACAGATATTACCAGTGCATCATTGTGGGGCTGCATGATTCCTTCTACGTCCTCGGTGTTGAAGGACAAGGTTTCTTCTAGTACTTAATCCCGAGTTCGTTTCTCCCTTGTGATAGACACCTTGATGCGTTTTAACACTGGCCCTTGGGGAACATCGACCCTATGAAAATCATGTAAATGATGTGTTGAGGTTCTTCTTGGTCGTTTTGTTTGTTGGAATCTCTATTTCTGAAATGATTCTTGGCTCGGTCACTCAGAAACTCCCGAAGGTGCCCGTCGTTGAAGAAGTGAGATACTTCTTCTCTCAATTGTCTACAATCTTCCGTTCTGTGGCTATGGGTGCCATAATATTTTCACATGTAGTTGGAATTTCTCTAGGTTGGATCGGTCTGCAAAGGTTGAGGCCATTTAGTATCTTTGATGCGTCCCATAGTCGATACGATGGCGGTTGCGTCAACATTGGATTTATATTCTGACAATCGTGGTGCTTCTTTAGGTCCGTTATGCCTGTCGAAGCCATTCTTGCTCATGAGCCCTCGAGAGCTCTGGCCTCGGTCATTTATCCTTTCACTTTGTACTGGGTTTCGCCCAGATCCGTTGCTCCTCTAAACTCCATTATACGGCTGGTATCGATCCCTGTTCAACCTTGGATCTTGATCAATTTCCCTCTTGATTCTATCAACGGGCCTGATAAGATAAATGGACCTTGAGGGAGCCCCCAGTTGGTCGTCTTCGACTCTAATCTTTGATTGATACCGATTATGTACATCAGCCCAGGTAACAGCCGAGTATTTTATCAAGTTCTGCTTCAACTGCTGTGAAGCCACTGAGCTTCGTACATTGAGTCCTTGAGTGAAAGCTTGAACGGCCCAATCATCGGCGAACAATGGTAGATCCATTTGTTCCATTTGGAACTGAGACACAAGATCTCTGAGCAATTCGTTATCTTTCTTCCTTACCTTGAAAAGGTCCGACTTTCTAATCTCGACCTTAATGGCTCCAGCATGTGCCTTTACAAAAGAATCTTCTAGCATGTTAAAAGAATCAATAGAGTTAGGTGGTAAATGGTGGTACCATATCATAGCTCCCTTTGACAGGGTCTCTCCCGAATTTCTTTAGTAACAAGGATTTGATGTCATCGTCCTCTAGATCATTCCCTTTAATTGCACATGTGTAAGAGGTGACATGTTCATTTGGGTCGGTCGTTCCATTGTACTAAGGAATCTCGGGCATGCGGAACTTCTTGGGGATCGGTTTGGGAGCCGCGCTCGGGGGAAAGGCTTTTGTACAAACTTTTTGGAATCCATACCCTTCAATATTGGTGGTGCCCCAGGATTTGATCAACCTTGGAGTTCTAATTTTCCACCTTCTTGTCATTTGCTTCCATCTTCTTTTCCCCCAACTCAACTCGTTTCATCAGTTCCTCGAGACCCTTCATGATTTGGGGACCGGCCCCCGATTCATTCCCGTTCGATTTCCTTGACACCTATTTGACCTTGTGAATAACTTATTGGGACGGCTCGGGCTCGATCCTTCTTGGTGCACAATTCTTGTTTTGAATTTGGATTATCGTGGCTTGTTGAGCCTGCAACATCTCGAAGATCACCCGAAGGTTGATCCCACCCTCTTCGTCGCCATGTGTGCTCTGAGTGGCCGACTGAACATCCCTACGGATGCTACTCTCGGGATCGACGACCAAATTTGCATTGATGGCTGCATGTGAGCTGACGTCGATTGGATCTATAGCCGGAACTCTATCGAGTCCAACTGAAGGTACGTCGTTCCCTGGTGCTATGTTGTCATTCTCGTCATGGTGACCGAAGTCATTGTCCACGTGTACTGGTGCTGCCTGAGAGTTCGACATTTTGATCCTGGAATCAAAGATACTCTCAAGAACAAGTGTAAAATAGTGTGTGTTACAAAAGTTAGTACCAAAAAATCAATATTATCCTTAGCCCCACGGTGGGCGCCAAACTGTTTACCCTAAACAATGATTACAATTGAACTTATATGCGGTTTTAAAGATACGTGATAAAACTTTGCATCAATTAAGAGAATATATTAATATTGAAATTGACGATAAAAGAAATAAATGCAAACCAAACGAATCGAATAGCCTTGGCCCTCGGGTTCGATCACCCTTGAACCAAGAGAAAATTCAGCTGATATAAGAACATAGTAACAAGATAATGAAAAAGACAGTGTATTGCTTTATGTTGCGTAAATGTGATGTGTTTTACAAGTGATCAGACCTCCTTTATATAGTAGGGGAGTCCTACTCTTGATACAGTTCTAAATGAAGTAAGAAATCTCATGATTGGCTAATTAATCGGCCTATCATTGTTATGTGCCGAGATCTCCGCCGTGATCTACGCCCGATCGCTGATATTTCGTCCTTGTGTTATTCGGTTTAGCAAATTTCCCTTGATCTCGCCTGATCTCGATTTGGTTCGGTCCCTGGGTCTCGAGCTTGACGATATAACTTCGCACCTCGGTTCGATATGATTCGAGGTCGGACCTTAATCTATCATATTCCAGTCTCGCTGAGTCACGCAAGGGGCGAGGCCGATTTTGACCGTATACAATAGTCATGTACAGGTGTCCTATGAATAATTGAATGGAAAAGAGCTTAAACCTTAATTGTGTTCTAATTATCATTTTCTCTACATATTGCCCTGCGCCTGCCCTCTTTAAAAGTTGAACTTTAAACAAATTCAACCATCTCTTAGTTTGATATGTTATCAAATCGTCCAAATAATAACAGTGTGGTTATTTTGAATTAGAGATTGAAATTAAGTTGTTATTGTAGATAGCTTCTCCAAGTCTCCAACACACTCCTTAATTATTCTCCAGGTCTTTATCTCTTCTATACCACTTCTATTATGTAAACCTTGTAACAACGATGGATTATCAATATAGAATTTCTGTGTCTCAAGTTCTTCCAAAGCACATAAAAATAACTCTCCCGATTGTATTTTCTGTGTCTAAGTTTATCTGGGCGTGAAGTTTAAGAACACACGAAACACTTTTGAATCTTGCGCCTTTAAACTAACGGGATGTAACATACGAAAAATATCTTTTGAATCTTGTGGACTTAGACTTTGCCAAGTGTCAATAAAGGATAAAATGAGACAATTGGAATTAAAAACTTTCTAAATAGAGATGAGATATTTTTTGAAACTTAGTAAAAAAAAAAGAAAGTAAGGTACATAAATTGAAATTGAGAGAGTATAACTCTCCAAACTCCAGCTAAGCTTGTAAAGACTTGCATATAAAACACAGTCCGAGAACATTAGGTTAACCTAATTAATTTAGCTATAAATAAAGCAACAACAAGAAGTATTCCAAGTATGACCCTATTATGAAATTTCCCTTGCCAAGTCCTTGAGGCTGCTGGAAGCTGTGACAGGGAAGAGCTCTAGGGTTTTGAGGGATGTATTGCTACTAATACAAGGAAGAGAAGTTGGATTTTGAACTATGTCCATCATCAATAGGAAATGTGGACCTTGTTCTCTCATCATCCAAGCTTCCATATCACATTTTGTTGGAATAGGAGGATTCATATTCCAGAGAGAATTCATCAGTCTGGTGGATGCATCTTCAACTTCTGCCTATATTATATGATATTACATGAGTAAGTACGTCAAGGACTTAATTTATAAACACGAACTATGTCAAAAAAATTGTAGTCAATGATCAAATATTGTAAAAAGAATTTACATTGTCCTTATATACAAGTTAAACTCCAGTAAAATATGTACTTGGCTAGCATAATCACTATTTTCTGTATATTTTTCCTCCCTCCTTTCCATCGAGTCTTCTAATATATACTAGTATTATTATAAGTCACATATATGTATTGCATTTTTAGATAGGTTTAGCCTACCAAAGGTCGTTTATTAATTAGATGATGAGCAGAAACAGACTGATTTATTGTGTAAAACCTAAATATACGATATGTAAAATTCACTTTTTACATTAGTAGCTGCCAGCTTGCACATAAAAAACTTACATAACGAGTAACTGAAATACAAGAGTTTTGTTTTTTAATCAAACGCCACCATTCTGCTGAGAGGTTAGGCAGACCCCAACCTAGCTTGTATACAAGAGCTTGATTTATTCATACTAGGTATGAAGTGTTAGATTATACTGGTTTGTATTGGTTGCTAATGCATGTCATTTATATACTCACAAAGAATTTTTACATTATTAATGTAATTTAACTTATTGTAGCAGATTACTTGCGTTAATTTCTCTTACTCGTAATCAGTGGCGGACTCACGTGGAGCCAAACGCTGAACCCGCTTCATAAAAAAAAACACTGTGTATATGTATAAATTACGATGAAAGTAGCGTAAATTTTGTATAAATATTTTATTTGAACCTACTTGACAACTATTATTTTACGACTAAAGTTATCTACTTCTAAGATTAAACTCGCTTGCATAAAATCTTGGGTCCGCCACTGCTCGTAATTACTTGTTGATCAGCGTAAGTAAAAGGGAGAAAAAGATAGTTGTAGGGCGCTTACCAGTAATGTAGTCGATGAAGTAAAAAGAGGTAAACTGTGGCTGCAATCGAGGTCGTTATTCATAGACATTTGCATAAGAAGCTTCTTCTTAAGCTTCTTCTTTTCTCTAGCTTTGTGGTTTTGAAACCAATAGAAAACATTTTTGGTCACAATCTTGCCAAAGAAAGACAAGTGGTCTGTGACTCTTTGTAATTGAGCAGCATTTGGATTTAGAGGAAGACCAAATAAACGAATTAAAGATGCAGTGGCCAATGGAAGAACAAATGCATCTGTGGAAGAGAGCAGGAGATGGACCAGTTTGTGCTGCTTCTTATGCGATATTGTCAAAAAACGTGATTACATTAAAAACACGATACTTTTTTAGTAAAATTGTTATATGCATGCATGGAGAAATTCAAGTAGGAAATGGTCTACCGAAGAGCTATTCCTACTCTTGACGGTAGTTTTGTTTAGTTTGGAACAAGGATACTCTGAGACGATTATAATCCTATAATTATTGTAATCTTGAGATTATTGTTCTAAGATCCTATATGAAATAGATAATACTAAAATTTTGGTATAAATTTTTAGCTAAAACCAATAAACAAACACATGATAAATTATATACAATTCCAAATTTTATACCCGAATTAGTGTCCAAATCCGGTATTTAACTTGGGAATATTGCATTTATTTGTTTTTTGGTATTAGCTAATACCAATATGAAATTTATACCAAAATCTTGGTATTATCGTATATCATATAGGAAGTAAATTTTAACTATGAGATAACTTTGTTTTGAACTAAACGACCCCCTAGTATTCTTGTGGTTCAAATGTAAAGAGTGAATTAATTACTATATGATGTTTTGGGACCCTACTATTAAAACTTTTCTGGAAAAGAAATTTGCCATCTCATATAATGATAGTTTATATTCTGATTTTATGACTTCCCTCCTTCGGTTTATGAGGGGGCGAAGAATGCAACAATATTATTTTCTTCCACAGCTTAAAATTAGAAAACAGCCTCAAGTCTCTTGGCCGTACGTCCCTGAACACACCTAAGGGTGTCAAACGGGCCGGGTTGACCCGTTTCCGGACCGGCCCAGACCGGTTGAAATCGGAACCGGACCGGCCTGGTACGAAGGGGCCCGGGTGGGCTGGGTAGGAGTGATAGAAGGGTTGGTCCGTTTATAATTTTTCTACCTGTTACCCGGACCGGTCCAACCCGGTCAAAGTGAACAGTGCACTTACCGATTAAACCGGCCCAGACCGGTCCGGTTTTAAGGGCTACATTTTTTTTTTGTTTTTTATTTTTTATTTTTTAAATATTATTAGACGTATCATGCATTTATGCTTAATGTTTTAGTTTGTTATTTTAATATTATTAGACGTATAAATGCAAGTTTGAACTTTAATTTGAAGTATTAAATGTAAACTTTAATTTGCAAGTTTGAAGTTTTGAACTTGCAAATTATAAGTAAATTCTTAATGATATATTCAAATATAAGAATTTTAAAGTCTTTGTATCCTTTATTCAAACACTATTTTTATAAGTTTGTTTTTTTGTTTATATTTTTACGATAGTTATAACAAATACAAAAAAAAATTAAAAAAAATAATAATTTACTGTTAACCCGGCCCGGCCCGGCCCAATTTATCCGTATCCCTTACGGTTTAATTTTTACCCGGATGAACCCGAACCCGCTAAACCCGTTAAGCCTCAACCCGTAACCGGCCCGGTTCGTAACCCGTGCGGTTCACATTTTTCCCTACCCAGCCCGGCCCAGCCGACCCGATTAACACCTCTAAACACACCCCATCTACTTTGGGTAAGGAGCGGACGCATGTTAGTCTAAGCGGTGTCATCCCACATTATTTTGCGAAAAAATATTGTTCCCCCGGTCCATAATAAGTGACTAATTTGCTTTTTTATTTTGGTCCAGAATAAGTGTTCATTTATATAATCAAGAAAGAATTCAATTTATTTTTACAAAATAACTCTTATGTACATATTCCTGAAAAAAAAAATTTACTCCTCACATTAATTATTTAATTAAGGGTAGTTTAGTCATATATATACTAGGTATTTTTATATAAAATTTAATATATTCTTAATGGGCGTACTAAAAGTAAAGTGGTCACTTACCGTGGACCGGAGGGAATAGTATTAATATAAATGTAAATGATGTGCACAAAATAAAATGACATAATTTACTAATAATATTTCCTAGTTCACTGGTTAAGCCCTCATTTTCCTACCAGCATTTGGCCATAATTTATCTTTTTCTAAATCTTTGAGTCTCTTTTGCCTCTTTCATTAATTAACCCTCTTTTGAGCACCGATCGCCTCGTTGTTATTATTAACATAACAAACGCATTAGCTATCACTCCAATGTGTTTTGGATCCCTGGCTATAGTTCTATATATATACAAAGTCATGGGCTCTTTTGCCTACATTCACTTTAATTTGCCAAATATTGTCTCATGTTGTTAGAGAATACACTTATTTCTTTCGACTGTGTAAAGATTTCCAAATTAATTTATTATGTCATGGATTACCCTACTCGTAGAGCCTTAAAGTTTTGGGTTGAATGCTCTGATTGACCGTAACGAACCGACTGGTCGTTTTGAGCAATCGCTTTCGGCTCGGCAATTTGAGGTCACGAGTAGCTTCACACAGTATATTATGATTTGTGTGCATCGTTGATTCGGGTTTTGAGAGGTTTGGAAAGGATTTTAGGAGTGACTCTCATTTGATAAGTCCGAAGTTGAAGGAATTGACCCAGGGTTTGACTTTTGAATATTTAACCGGATCGGAGTTTCGACGGTTTCATTTGGATGTTTCTAAAAAGTTTCGGCATCATTTAGCGGAAGTTGGCAGTTTAAAGGTTTAGAATTTTTCTAAGTTTGACCATGGTTTGACTTTAAGGCTATCGAGTCCGGATTATGATTTAGGAATTTGGAATAGGTCCATTTCGTCATTTAGAACTTGCTTGCAAATTTGGTATCATTTGGAGTTGATTTGATATGGTTCGGACGCTCTGTTGAGATTTTAGAAGTTCTTGAAGTTCAATGTGATTTTTATGTGTTTTGGCATCCGATTCGTAGTTCTAGAGGTCATTTTAGTATTCCAATTGCGCGAGCAAGTTCATGTTATGTTTTCAGACATGTGAGGGTGTTTGGTTTAGAACCCCGAGGGCTCGGATGAGTTTTGTACGCGTTTCGGAGTGTTAAAAGAAGGTACACATGTGTTGGTGTTTCTGTTCTCGCATTTGCGAGGATTTCATCGCATTTGCGATGACCGCATTTGTGATATCATTCTCCCATTTGTGAAGATGGGCTGGGCCAGGGGGTTCGCAATTGCGAACCACATCATCACATTTGCGATTGCAGCTCCGCATTTGCGACACCAACTGTCACTTTTGCGAAAAACTCAGAACTCGCATTTGCGAGTCTTGTGTCGCATTTGCGACCTGAACAGTGTTGGCTAGCCTTCGTATTTGCGATACTTTGTTCACATTGCGAGCATAGCATTTGCGATCCTGATGTCGCAAATGCGACATCTAAGGCTGATATAAGATTCCCATTTCTGGACTTAGCTTCATTTTATCATATTTTGAACTCTAGGTCCGAGAGTGGGCGATTTTGAGAGAGGAATTTCATCTACAATCATTGGGTAAGTACCTATAATCAATTTTCTATCATATTTTGTAATTATATCTTAGATTTAACATCAAATTCATGAGAATCTAAAGGAAAATTTGAGAAAAAATTATGAAATCTTTAAAAATGTAAAATGATGATTTGAAGGACGAATTGGTATCGGAACTTGATAATTTTTATATGGTTGAACTCGTATCGGAATGGGTGTTCGAGTTCTGTAAATCTTATTGGGTTTCGAGTTGCGNGGGGGGGGGGGGGGGGGGGGGATTAACTTCTATTGACTTTTTGGGAAATGTATAAAGATCATAGTTTTGTTAATTTAAGTTGTTTTCTCTTGTATTGTTTGATGCATTTAAATTGTCTTTGGCTGCATTGAGCAGAACGGAGGTGAATTTGTAAAGAAAAAGCTAATTTGAGTATTAATTTGGCCGAATTAAGGTAAGTGTCTAGCCGAACTTTGTGTGGAGGAATTACACCTTAGGAATTGAGTAAATTGTGTTATCTTGTTATGTAAAAGCCGTGTACGGAAAGTGAAGAGTGGGTACTCGGTCTGTATGTGGTATTTGACCGGTTTAGATTGTCTACTGTCTTTCCATGACTTTATTTGAGTTGTCATAAGATGTGGTATCTCGTTGTTAGTCTATTCTTACAAGGCGTATTTGACGCTGCTAGCACCTACTATACTCCTTACTCGTTATTTGGCCTTATATGTCGTAGTTGAAGTTATTATTTTTCTTATTGTGTTGTTACTGCTTAATTGTTGAATTGTTCTATGTCTAGCACTTATACATATCTTAATTGTTACGATTTCATGCTTAGTTACCACGTACTTTATCTTCCCTAACATTTTTGTATAGTTGTTGTGTTCCTTCGAGTTTTATGTGGTTTTTTTGTCGTTGTGTACTGATTCTCTTGATTGTAGAAATTCTTGTAAACGAAGTCGTTGAATTGTTGTTGTTGATTTAAATTATTGTAAGGGGGATCGGGTTGCATGCCGCAACAGGTGGAATAAGGGAGGTGGTGAGATAAGGGAGGATATTTATATTGTGATAATGCTATTATATGGTGGGATCGGGTTGCACGCCGCAACAAGTGAAATAAGGGTGGACTGTTATGAGGAAATACGGGTCAGTTATGATATTGATATTATATGGTGGGATCGGGTTGCACTCTGCAACAGGTGAAATAAAGGTGAAATGATATGGTGGAATAAGGGTGAAATTTGATATTGATATTATATGGTGGGATCGGGTTGCGCGCCGCAACACATTTTATGTTTGTGTTCCCTGTTTATTGTATTGGTTTCGGTTCTTTCTTATGTCATACTGAGAATTCGTATTTCCGGTTCTTTACTGTTTTTCGAGTATGAGTTATTGTCGTTGACTTAGAGCCTTGCCGTCATTTTCTGAGTTATTTTTCCTAATACTACTATTCTAGTGAATTGATTCTCTAGGTGAGTTTTACTACGTTGAGTCATTGCTTCCTGTACTGCTGAGTTGTTAGTAATATAGTGGCTTTATATAAATAAAAGAATTAATATCATACTGTCTTGTGTGACTTTTAAGTTAAAATCCGCCGCTTATTTCGATACTTACCATTTCTACTAGTTGTTATATTTTACTTCAATTGATTTCTCAACTTAATCTCCTTGGCTTGTCTGAGGCTTTTATTTTACTTACAAAGGATTTGTATTATATTGTAATTCAACAAACTCTATATTAAATTCAGTAGCTTATCCGATGTTGTATTTATTCGAAGAGGTTATTTTCATTAACCAAATGATTTTCAAAATAAACTCATTTTCTCATCGATTTCCTACTTGGATCAGAAGCTGTAGTTTTACTTATATATATATATATATATATATATATATATATATACACACACACACATAAAGTCTTTCGAACGTCCTAATTAACATTTTTCACGAATATTATGTACTGAGTAACATGTGGATATCGTCGTGTAAGGTGAGATGAAAAGATGTGGGCACAAGGTGCCATGTGTGTTAAAGGTTTGAAAGATGAGATCTGTGGTATGAAATTATGTTTTCCTTATCGTTATTTCCATTTGTAATCTGATTTCTGTTGCTATTAACATTTCATTAATATTCCTTTCTTGTTAGCTTTATATCATTCCTGCACAGGTTAGATGTTCAGTGAGTGTCTTGACCTGGCCTCGTCACTACTCTACCGAGGTTAGGATGGATTCTTACTGGGTACCACCGTGGTGTAATCATGCTACGCTTCTGCACATTTTTGTGCAGAGTCAAGTGCTCCGAATCGAGTAGGTTTTGAGACTCATGCTTGGTGTGGCTGGAGACTTCAAGGTACAGTTGTCGGACGTTCGCGAGCTCCGAAGTCACCCTCTAATGTATTATTTCCATTGTTTCTTTTATTCCGGAACTATGATGTATTCATTATGTAAAAATTTCTCCTAGAAAGACTCTGACTTGTACTACTGATTTTGGGAATAATAAATTTTATTGAGAACTCTATTTCTAAGGTTGTTAGATGTTATTTATTATTGTTATCCACTAAATGTTAGGTTTACTTAGTCCCTAAGACTAGGTGCCATCACAATACTCAACAGAGGGGAAATTGGGTCGTCACAAGTTGGTATCAGAGCCTTAGGTTCATATGTGCTATGAGTCATAAGCAGGTTTAGTAGAGTCCTGCGGATCAGTTCGGATACGTTTGTACTTATCTTCGAGAGGCTACAAAAACCATTAGGAAATTCCACCTCTTTCATCCCTTATCGTGTGACATTGATTCAACTCGAAGCACATATCTTATGTTCCTTATGCATCCACTCATGTATCATATTGTGCACTTGATATCAACTATACGCCAACGGTTCGTGATGTTGCGGATGGGCTACGAGGGGCACATGGATGCTCAAACATTGTCTCAACGTGTCGTCCAGACTGAGGGTGCGGAGGAATTGAGAGACTATTCAGTTGTTCATGCGAAAGTGCAGCGGCTTCTGGCATCTAGTTGGTAAGTACGAGCTTGGGAAGGTTTAATTGGTTGACTAATCGTCGCGATCATGGTAGGGTCACAAAGTGGATGTTGATTTGAGGATAGTTGGTGGTATTGGAGACTAAGTGGGTCATATGGGATTTCTACTCATTGGAAGGTACATTTTATCATTCAAGGCACTGAAGGAAGCGAGATTGACTGTCACGAGAATGTACGTTCGCTTAGTAGATGACTATGAGTACTTTATGATTGGTGTTGTACGAGTTGTGAAGGTTAGTCTTGCAGATCATCAGATGTTGTTTTCTATGGCTTCGTGCCAAGTGGGGGAGTCTACTAGAGGCATTCAGATTGCAGAGTCAAGTGTTGCATCAGTTTGGGTCGGAGATGTGTATATATTTATGGCATTGAGAGGTTCCCCGAAGTTTGCATATAATTAAGATATGAGATTTTTCATGGGATGATATTGGGGCTTGCGGTGTTTCTACGTCATTAATAGATATACATTTCAGTATTCAGGAGAAGTCGGAGAAACAACTTCAGATTCATAGGAGATCTATTCATTGTGGGCATCTTGGTTGCGGCATTATGGGGTGCTTCAGAGGGAATACGGTGGTTTATGAGCTTCTGGGCTGCGTGGTTCGTGCTAGGATTTTCCGCATTGGGTTTTGGTTGGGATCATTATGTATCGACAGGTATAAGTGTTACCCCAAAGGAAAGACGAGGAGTATTCAAAGAAATGGGTCAGCTCTGTGGTGTTGGGTCAGCATAGCAATGGAAGTAATTGGTCCTTTTTGAATGGGAATTCTCTACCGGAATTTATAGCAGTATTTTTGGATTGGACAGTTTGTGTGACTCGGTTAAGTTGGGGAGATGCGGTCTTGATGGCTTAGTTGCGTGCGGGAGGGACTCGGAGAGTTATCGATGATTTCGGCCACGACTTGAGTCGGTTGTCTGCTATGGGCATAAGTAATATGTTGTACATTATGGTTGTCTCCTGGATGGATATCAGAAGTTGATAAAATGTTGGCATTATTGGATATCATATGTGGAGAGCGTGCATTTTAAGAAGGAACCTTGAGTTTTGGTTTGTGGATGCGTGGCTAGTGGCATGGTGATTTATGGGTTTTGAGGCTTTTTGAGGTTCAAGTTTTGTACGCGGTCGGTAAATCTACATGGGTGCTTCAGTAAGATGATGGGGTGGGACTGATGTATCAGCCATTCTGGTAGCGTAGTTGAGATGATGTATGGAAACTATGGTATTCCTGAGATTTTGGGGCTGGATGTTCTCATATGCGGACTATTTCTTGTTTGTGGCTTGTGAAGAAATGTTGAGAATGGGATAGCTAATGACATAAATTATCAATAGGTTGCTATGGACTTGTGGAAGGATATTTACCTATTTGGGAGTGATCAGGATTTGGTTTGGGGCTATTTGAAAGCCCAACAAGAATGTGTACTTTATATCGGATCAGGTTTGGGTGCTCTTGTGAAGTTGATATCATGGATATGTTACCGGGCAGTATGGATATTATTTGTGCCCCTGGCCTATGTTATGTGCTACTCTCTTATGATGTGATAGGATGTGAGGTTGTATAATCATTCTCCATGCATGTGTAATTCCGTTCAGACCTTATGGCGATGTGGGCAAGATGGACCTCGTGATGTGATTTGCTAATTGCACCTTAGTTGTGCTTGTTTTCCTCCATGTTGTTCTATTTCTATTCATTTCCCACAGTTATACTTGTGCACTCCATTGTGTTGGATATCAGCATCATGGGATCAGTGAACCCGAACATTTTGGCTCGATGAGTATCCCTATGTGGATTGATATATTTGGGGCCGAGCTGCACGCCGCAGCGGATTTTATGTGAGATACCTTTTCCTTATGTTTATATTGTGTTCTGTTTTCCTTCTGTGGTAAGTTGATGAAACTGTACTTTGTTATTATATTTGTTGCACTTGTTAAATAATCCTCGTACCTTGTTTTCCTTTTATTTTGCTTCATGCTTGGGTTATTGTCGTTCGGTGTACGGACCGTGTTATGTGAGAATCTGTGTGGTTCCGTGATGAGTTGTTAGTTGGGCTGCTGGTATTGGCTGAGAAGAGGTTCTTAGATTTGAGATTCACACTATCGTTTTGGGGTGAGGAGTGGTTGGAAGGATGATGATATTTCTGCTCAGATTTGGGCAATGGCTCTTGAAGGACTGGAGAGCTTCTTGGCTTGTTGACTTCATAGGTGGTTGTGAGTTTCTTCATGTTTCTTGTGTCTTGGTCAGCATCGTGGAGGTCCAGAACAAGGTTTATTTCAATGTGAATCATATTGCCCGCATCCAGAGTGTTATTGGTTGATGTGATGTTCAGAAGATATTACTACGGGAATTGGAGTTGTGTGGAACGACATGTGATTGTGATCTGGGTTGAAATTGTGGCTCGATTCAGCTTGTTCAGGTTTGTACAACGTGATAATGCGAGATTCGGATCTTATGATGAGTTTCAAATGTTGAGGGTTGGGTTCTGTCTTAAGTTATGGACTAAGATGAAGTGAGGCCTTCAGTTAAGTTGCGTTGTCGGGCCCATAGGTTTGGGTGATGGGGAATCACCTCTGGGTGTATGAATGGTGAGCTCATGCAGTGATCTGATAGCTTTGGAACGACTCCTGGCACGTTCGAGGACGAACGTATGTTTAGGTGGGGGAGGATGTAACGACCCGACTGGTCATTTTGAGAAATTACGTCTCGGCAGTTTGAGGTCACGAGTAGCTTCACACAGTATATTATGACTTGTGTGCATCGTTGCTTCGGGTTTTGAGAGGTTCGGAAAGGATTTTAGGAGTGACTCTCATTTGAGAAGTCCGAAGTTGAAGGAATTGACCCAGGGTTATACTTTTGAGTATTTGACTTCGGATCGAAGTTTCGACGATTCCGGTAGGTCTGGATAGTGATTTTGGACTTGGGCGTATGCCCGGAATTTCATTTGGATGTTTCTAAAAGGTTTCGGCATCATTTGGCGGAAGTTGGCAATTTAAAGGTTTAATATTTTCTTAAGTTTGACCATGGTTTGACTTTAAGGCTATCGGGCCCAGATTGTGGTTTCGGAATATGGAATTGGTCTGTTTCATCATTTGAAACTTGCCTGCAAAATTTGGTATCATTTGGAGTTGATTTGATATGGTTCGGACGGTCGGTTGCGATTTTAGAAGTTCAATGTGATTTCATGTGTTTTAGTGTCCGATTCGTGCTTCTAGAGGTTATTTTGGTGTTCCAATCACGCGAGCGAGTTCGTGTTATGTTTTCAGACTTGTGAGGGTGTTTGATTTAGAGGGCTCATATGAGTTTTGTACGCGTTTCGGAGTGTTGGAAAAAGGTACAACTGTGTAGGTGTTTCTGTTCTCGCATTTGCGATGACCGCATTTGCGAGATCATTCTCGCATTTGCAAAGATGGGTCGAGGAAGGGGGTTCGCAATTACGAACCACATCATCGCATTTGCGATTCCAGATCTGCATTTGCGACACCAACTGTCGCTTTTGCGAAAAACTCAAAACTCTCATTTGCGAGTTGTGTCGCATTTGCGACCTGAACAGTGCTGGCCAGCTTTCGCATTTGCAATACTTTTGTCGCATTTGCGAGCATCGCATTTGCGATCCTGATGTCGCAAATGCGACATCTGAGGCTGGTATTAAGATTCCCATTTCAGCACTTAGCTTCAATTTATCATATTTTGAACCCTAGGTCCGAGAGTGAGGAATTTCATCTAAAATCAATAGGTAAGTACCTATAATCAATTTTCTATCAAATTTTGTGATTATATCTTAGGTTTAACATCAAATTTATGAGAATCTAAAGGAAATTTTGGGGAAATATTTTAAAATGTAAAATGATGATTTGAAGGACGTTGATATCAGAACTTGATAATTTTGATATGGTTGAACTCGTATCGGAATGGTGTTGGGGTTTTGTAAATTTTATCGGGTTCCGAAGTGCGGGCTAGGGGGAGGGGGCTGACTTTTTTTGACTTTTTACAAAATGTATAAAGATCATAGCTTTGTTAATTGAAGTTGTTTTCTCTTGCATTGTGTGATGTATTTAAATCGTCTTGGCTGCATTGAGCCGAGCGGAGGTGAATTTATAAAGGAAAAGCTAATTTAAGTATTGATTTGGCCGAATTAAGGTAAGTTTCTAGCCTAACTTTGTGTGGGGGAATTACACCTTAGGAATTGAGTAAATTGTGCTATCTTGTTATGTGAAAGCCGTGTACGCAAGGTGACGAGTGGGTACTTGGTCTATATGTGGTATTTAATCGATTTAGATTGTCTAGTGTCTTCCCATGACTTTAATTGAGTTGTCATAATATGTGGTATCTCGTTGTTAGTCTATTCTTACAAGCCTTATATGACACTGCTAGCACCTACTGTACTCCTTACTCGTTATTTAGCCTTATATGTCGTAGTTGAAGTTATTGTCTTCCTTATTGTCTTGTTACCGCTTAATTGTTGAATTGTTCTATGTCTTGCACTCATATGCTACCTATCTTAATTGTTATGGTTGCATACTTAGTTACCACGTACTTTATTTGCCCTGTCATTTTTGTATAGTTGTTGTGTTCCTTCGAGTTTTATGTGGTTTTTTTGTTATTGTGTATTGATACCCTTGATTGTAGAATTCTTATAAACGAAGTCATTGAATTGTTGTTGTTGATTTAAATTATTGTAAAGGGGATCAGGTTGCACGCCGTAACAGGTGGAATAAGAAGGTGGTGAGATAAGAGAGGATATTTATATTTTGATATTGCTATTATATATATGGTATGATCGGGTTGCACGCCGCAACAGGTAAAATAAGGGTGGACTGTTATGAGGAAATAATAGTCAATTATGATATTGATATTATATGGTGGGATCGGGTTGCACGCCGCAACAGGTGAAATAAGGGTGAAGTTATATGGTGGAATAAGGGTGAAATTTGATATTGATATTATATGGTGGGATCAAGTTACGCCCCGCAACACATTGTATGTTTGTGTTCCCTGTTTGTTGTATTGGTTTCGGTTCTTTCATATATGATGCTGAGAATTTGTATTCCCTATTCTTTACTGTTTTCCGAGGATGAGTTATTGTCATTGACTTAGCGCCTTGCCGTCATTTCCTGAGTTCTTTTTCCTAATGCTTCTATTATGGTGAATTGATTCTCTAGGTGAATTTTACTACGTTGAGTCATTGCCTTCTGTCCTGCTTGTTAGAATATAGTGACTTTAGATAAATAAAAAAATTAATATCATGCTGTCTTGTGTGACTTTTAAGTTAAAACCTGCCGCTTATTTCGATACTTAACATTTCTACTAGTTGTTATATTGTATTTCAATTGATTTCTCAACTTAATCTCCTTGGCTTGTCTGAGGCTTTTATTTTACTTACAAAGGAATTGTATTATATTGTAATTCAATAAATTCTATATTAAATTCAGTAGCTTATCCGGTGTTGTGTTTATTCGAAAAAGTTATTTTCATTAACAAAATTATTTCCAACTTCCAACTTGGATCAGAAGCTGTAGTTTTACTTTCGATATATATATATATACATAAAGTCTTTCGAACAAACTAATTAACATTTGTCACGAATATTATGTACGGAGTAACATGTGGAAATCACCGTGTAATGTGAGATGGAAAAATGTGGGCACAAGGTGTCGTGTGTGTTAAAGGTTTGAAAGATGAGATCTGTGGTATGAAATTACGAGAATTGAGATTATTGGAGTCATGTATTATAAACGATTTGATTGGTTGAGTTGACATTATTTTTCCTACTTGAGTGTATTTACGCTTGTCTGTACCCCAACTATGTGTTGTCTATTTACTTGGTATTTCATGTTGCCAGTTGTGTTTCCCTTATCGTTATTACTGTTTGTAATCTGATTTCTGTTGCTATTGACATTTCTTTAATATTCTTTTCTTGTTAGCTTTATGTCATATCCTGCACAGTTTTAGATGTTCAGTGAATGTCTTGATCTGGCCTCGTCACTACTCTACCGAGGTTAGGCTGGATGCTTACTGTGTACCACTGTGGTGTACTCATGCTATGATTCCGCATATTTTTTTGCAGAGTTAGGTACTCCAGATCGAGTAGGTTTTGTGACTCATGCTTGGTGCGGCTGGAGACTTCAAGGTACACTTGTCGGGCGTTCGCAGGCTTCGAAGTCACCCTCTAATGTATTTATTTTTATTGTTTCTTCTATTCCGGAACTGTGATGTATTCATTATGTAAAAATTTCTCCTAGAAAGGCTTCTGACTTGTATTACCGATTTTGGAAATTGTAAATTTTATAGAGAATTCCATTTCTAAGGTTGTTAATTGTTATTTATTATCGTTATCCAGTAAATGTTAGACTTATTTAATCTCTAAGATTAGGTGCGATAATGATACACAACGGAGGGGAAATTAGGTCTTGACGGTGACAAATTCTTTCACACTCGTTTTTCTTATCCAGCTGCAGCAATAGAAATTTGTATAAGCATCTTTGGTGCTTTTGCCTTTTCTTTTGGTCAGAAAACTAATTGCAATTAATCTATCAAATGTCACTAGTACTTTTAATTTGGTCGTCTCCATTATCTGAAGCATACGATAAATTTAATGTAGTAAAAGACCATGCGTGTATAACTACTTTTACTAAATATTTAGCAGAATGACTGTTATTCTCTAGCTAGTATGGTAAGGGGTCGTTTGCTAGGGCGCATGAGAATAACATTGAATTAGGTATATTAGTAATGCTGATATTAGTTATGGTTGGATTAGTTATACTGACATATTTTTTATTCATTGTTTGATTTGATATATTAAAGCATTGCATAATTTTTAAATGAATTGTTTGTTTACAAAAATACCTTCAAAATCAGTCCATCACTTTATCTTTTTAAAATAAACATATGTCGAGGAATGTTTTTATATGAAAAAGATTTTTAAAAAATTATTTGATTTGTCTACCTATATTGTGGCATAGAACTGAATATTTATTAATAAAAACGGAAATATGCTATCTATTAGGGATATAATTTATTCTCACTTTCTTAGATTATTAGGCAAAGAAAGTTTGAATTAAAAAAATAAAAAGAAAATGAGTTGATTTGAAGTGCATTCCAGTACGTACTAGTAGAATACATATTTATAAATTTACAATGAAGAAATTTGTGGAGTGTAGATATAAATAGCGAGAGCAATTTCAGTATCAAACTTTACATTAAACTTGCATTAATATAATATCTATCATATTTTAATCAAGCATAAATTTTGAAGAGTAATTTTGTCTTTAACTAAGCTAATGCATCCATTTAAACGCAAGTAGGGTGTATAACTAATACTTGCATAACTAATCCATATGTTCAAAAAAAGTACTCCCTTTGTTTCAATTTATGTGAACCTGTTTGACTGAGCATGGAGATTAAGAAAAAATAAAGTTTTTTGGAGTTTGTGGTCCTAAATAAGTCGAAAAGAGGTTCAGAGTATTTGTGTGCTTATAAAAATTTTTCATTAAGGGTAGAATTGGAAGTTTAAGTTAAATTATTTTCAAATTCAGAAAGGACTCATTTTTTTTGGAACAGAAGGAATTAGGTTCACATAAACTAGAACGAAGACATAACCAAATAAGGTATTATTAATACACAAAGTTAATGAATGATTTATTTTATCTAATGTCATCCTACCAACATGATTATATATATTTTTATTCAAGCTAATACAAATATAATATCTATGTTTGCTAAAAAAAGAAGAAGATGAATTCCGTCAAACACAAACAAGGAAATATAATCTTCGTTTCAATCTGATGTCTACAAATATAATAGAACAAATATCAACTTTCTTTCTTTGTAATCTGAATAAATATATGGATGGGGAAACGAATCAATATATAACCTAACATTGAACACTGAAGAAATACCACATTTAAGTTGGAGAGGGTAGAATTCCAGAAATTCGTCGGATGTTCAGTAAAATTAAGGGACAATTGCATAAAAGTACAGTTCACGTAGGTGTTTTTTATCCGCGTAATCATCATTTTATATTTTCATCCGTATAGCTCATGAAACTTTCATAATCATTTTATAATCATTTTCATCCGTATAACCATCATCATTTTATATTTTGATACGAAACTCTTACTATATTTTCACATAGGCTCTTTGCACACAACTAGCTTAAATCGATCACATATATTTCTATTGCAACTATTGCAATCCAACTATAATGCAACTTGAAAAAAAAGTTGCATTTTCTTCTTTCCCAAATTTAAATAACAGAAACAAAAGAATAAAAAATAAAAATTGAAAAAACTTGCTACAAGTTCGCAATTTGGAAGAGAAATCAACAAAAAATTGACTTTATACATCGATTGTTCGAGAAAAAGTAAGAAAAAATTTAATTTCGATTTTAAGTCCCACATATATTTTATATGTATAAAAATGTATAATTATGTATAAACTCGTATATGGAATGTATAATAATGTATTCTAGTATTTCACCAACACAGAAAAGCAAAATTAAGTTTAACTACATACGTGAAAGAGGAACTTACTTCAAAGAGAAAGACCACGACAACAAAGTCGAACACAAAATCGCGAATGTATAACACTATTTACACACCTAATATACAACATTATATACTTATTATAATTTTGTATAATGATGTATAATGTTGTATACGAAAACTGAATTTCACCTTCAATTGTTTTTTTCAACTGGTATGATTCTCAAAACCAATGTTAATAATGTTCAATCAACCGATACTCTAGATTTAAGTTACTAAAAGCTTTTTCAAAATTTTTAGCCTCACCCAAATAATTTCACTTGTATTAATCAACACCCATTTGATTTTTTCCACGAAAATACATCTTCCTCAAATCTGTTAAAAAAAAACTCATAAATTGAAATAGCTTTAAAATCTCAGTCCAGAACTTCATTCTTGAAGAAATTTCAACAAAAATTAAGAACCCATCTCGGCTTTTTCAATCTAAAATTTCAGTGTTAAAGAAATTTCAAAGAGTTGCAATGTAGTCCAGCTGAACCAAATCTCTAGATTGAAGCTTCTTAATCAATTAATTTCAATAGCACCCATTCGAATTTGAGCATGATTCTTTCATAAATTTTCAGATTTGAAAAGCTTCTAACTCCCTCAACCTAATTTTTGGTTTGGATATCAAAATCTTGACTTCATAACAAACTTAAGAGAGGTGGCTACTGGAGTGAAGAGAAAAAGAGCAGAAAATATAGAAGAGATGAGTGAAGATTATTTGGGTTAAACATTGAAACTATTATTTCAAGATATATACAACTTGGGCCTCATTGGGTAAAATTCTAAAATATGGGCTCTTTATTGTTATAGAATTAGGTCGAATGATATTCAATGTAATTATACCTAAAATTAATGAAGGAATAAATGTAATTAATAAGATATTATAACAAAAAATGTAAAGGCGTGAGTTCATCTTGCTTAGATCCAATGTAATTAATAAGATATTATAATAAATAAGATATTAATTTTGTTCTGAAAAGGATTGTGGGAACTGAGGAATCAATGACACTAACAGAATAGTTTTATATTTCATCATGTCTAATATAAGTGATTTTTTGATTATTTTTACACATTAAAAAATTTACTTTTTAATATTAATTAGCAATGAAATTAATTATATTAACTTTTATTATCTCTTCACATAAACAGTCCTAAAATACTTTAACATTATTACTCCAAAAGTAATGTAGGAAAAAAAAATTATTCATTCTTAAAATCTAAAAAAATCACTTATTTTGGACCGAGTGAGTAATAATGCTTCATTCATTTATTGAAAGTTGTGGCATCAAAATGGGCTTAGCATGTAAGGCTAGCCCAATCCAATTTTTGGGGAAAAATCAAGGGAGCATTTGTATCTATACCTGCTTTTACCGTTTTGCAAAAATAATTACAAGCGTACCCATTTTTCGCCTAAACTTCAGGCATACGGGTCTGAAGTAGCAAAGACAATCACGCAAACTTCAGCATTCTAGTAGACGACTGAACTTAAGCATTCTACTAGCTGAAGTTTTGTTCTCTATTTGTTGAACTTCAGCATGTTTTAGCTGAAGTTTTGTCCTGGATTTAATAATTTTGTCGTAAAGCTTTTTCAAAAGCTTCAGCAGAAGATGCTGAAGTTATTTAGTTCATTTGCAAAAACTTCAGCACTAAATAAGCTGAAGTTTTGTCCTGGATTCATTAGTTTTGTCATAAAGGCTTTTTCAAAAACTTCAGCAGATGCTGAAGTTATTTAGTTCATTTGTAAAAACTTCAGCACTAAAGAAGCTGAAGTTTTGTCTTGGATTTATTAGTTTTATCATAAAGCTTTTTAAAAAATCTTCAGCAGAAGATGCTGGGGTTATTTAGTTCATTTGTAAAAATTTCAGCACTAAATAAGCTGAAGTTTTGCACAGTAGCAGGAAGAAGTAGGCGCCTAAAGTTGTCAAAATTAGGGTATAGGTTAAATAATTTTAAAAATATGGGTATAGGTAAGGCGCCCCGTGCAATTTTTACAAAATCAAGAATAGCCATTATCTATAACTGGTAATTGAAAAATAGCTTCAAAAGTAATTAAAATTTAGCCACTTTTCTTGTAAAGATAAAATTTGAACAAAAACACTCTTAAAAATATTCCAGCATAATATGCTGGAGTTCAAATTTTTTACATATGAGCTTCCAGCATAATATCCTGAAAATTTATAATGTGATGGAGTTCCATCATAATATGCTGGAAGTTTATATGCAGGAACTCCATAATCCCGCATATTATGCTGGAAGTTTCAATGACTTCGCAAACACTGACTATTTCTCAATTATCAATCCGAAAACTAGCTAGCATGTGTTATTTTTACCATTTTTTTAGCTAGACGAAGTGGAGAATTATGCTGGATGAATATATTTGAGACCATCAATTATATTTCGACCTTGTTAAGAACAATTTTGAGAAAATAGTCTCGCGCAAGAATTTTGAAGCACTAAAAATCTTCACAATTACAAGAATTTTCAACCAGAATTCTGAAAAATTGTAGTGGTCGGTGAAAATTTTGGCAAATCATAGTGATCACCGTAAGCACGTTACGGTGATCACTATGATTTTGCCCGAAATATTGACAATCACCATTAGCATATTGTGGTGTCACCAGAATTTTCAACTAAAAATCCTAACAATTACCTCAAGAGCCTGGCAATCGCCGGGAGCATATTTCAAGATTCTGACGTGGATTTTTTCAAGACTTCTCTTGTTGGGGTCAAAATCCTAATGGTGGCACCAAAAGACTCTGTTGTGCAAAATCATTGGCTTAAGATTTTTGGACCTTTACGCAAATAGTCCGATCGAAATTATTTTTTGTCTTTTCTAACCGATATACATAGAATATATATTTATTATATACAATTGTACATATATTATACATAGATTATTTAATTTAAGCATGTCATGTCCCAAGTTCATCGCACATATTGTCTGCTTTGGCCCAGCAGGCCTCACATATTTGTCTCTTGGGTTGCACCATCATCAAGTCAAAAAGCGTGACTACCATGTGAACTTGTGTTACGCCTTATAAAAGTCTTTGCTTTTCTCTTCCATTATGATGTGGAATTCGCCTACGATGACATATGCACCCATTCTTCAGAAGCTTGTCATCCCAGAAACTTGTTACTCCGACATGGACGTCATGTTCACCCCCCTTGGGACTCAATATTCTCACTGAGATTTGCCCCACTACCGTGCTGAGGGAGAATCAGTCTCGGATATATTGTCCGATTTGGCTCAACATGCCTCACAGATTTGTCTCTTAGCTACGCTATCATCGAACCCAAAGATGCATGTACCATATGAACTTGTTCTATGCTTTATAAATTTATTTATTTTCCTCTCTTATTTTGATGTTGGATTCGTCTAGGATAACATGTGAAGTCACAAAGCAGTTGACTAGGCAGCTATTTAGATTAAATCAATCTGTTTAAAGGGAATTTTTACACAATATGAAGATGTTAAAATTTAGCTTCACCCGATATTCTTACTGTTAAAAATTTTCACCCAAAACCTCACTTTTAGCGCTAATTCCCTAATCCCATTTTTCCATGAAAAAGGGGTTCTGACCTCTGGTCAGATTTGAAATCTCTAGTCTACAAATCCACAAAGGATTGGGCTTGTAAATTCACTTTGCTTTTGATGTTCTCGCAAATATAGAGCAATGGATATGTGAAATGGTTGTACTTATAAGAGTAGCCTCTCATGGCTATTCATGCAAGTATGGTTTAGCTAAAAATGACTATGGCTATAAATAAAATGTCAGATCTATAGCTTAGCCTATGTTTGGAAAAAAGTCATAAATAACCGAATTTACAACTGGTAATTGAAAAATAGTCACAGTTTCAAAAGTAATAGAGATTTAGCCACTTTTTCATGTAAAGATAAAATCTGAACAAAAACACCCTTAAATATTCGAAAAATTCAAAGATAATATGTTGTAGTTCGAATTTTTTACATATGATATTCCAGTATAATGTGCTGGAGTTCCAACATAATATGATGAAACTTTATATACACGAGCTTCAAAATCCAGTATATTATGTTAAAACTTTTTGTATTTTAGCTAAAGTAGTAATTATTTTTTAATAACTTTGCAAACGCTGACTAGTTTTCAATTACCGGTAAACTAGCTAGTCGATGCTGTTTTCACCCTACGTTTCGCTATTTCTGCAGATCTAGAGTAAAAGGCCATTTGGACTTCTCTTTAAGCATCATAAACGTAACTCATGGCCCAATCATGGCCTAAACNCTTCAGCATTCTAGTAGACGGGCCTGAAATAGCTTGCGAGCTGAAGTTCTAGAGCTGAAGTTCCCTAGTTATAAAGACAAAAACTTCAGCATACGGGGCTGAAGTTCCCCCAGTTAAACTGGAGGACTTCAGCTCTAGAGCTGAAGTTTTTTTCTTTGTAAATGGGGAACTTCATGCTGAAGTTCCCCAGTTATAAACACAAAAACTTCAGCATACGGGCTGAAGTTCCCCCAGTTACACTAGGGAACTTCAGCTCTAGAG
>ML308735.1:7307-46905 GCA_005239505.1 Nicotiana paniculata | reverse complement strand
GAAGTAAATTCACCGACGGGGGAAAACATAACCTTAGATCTTTATTACAATTGTTTACACCTTCGCGTAGTTAATCTTTAGTTTTAGCAATTTAAATAACATCAAGTGACAGTTGAGTATTCTAACAGCTTGCTTGATACGTAAATTCCCTGGGGGATCGACTCTGGGCATAATACCTCGGATTATATTTGCAACGCCCTCTTAGTCTTTTATTAGACAAAGTTGAGCGTGATCAGGTTGCGACCGCGACCGCGGTCGAGGATTTAGCAGCGGGAGATTTTAAGGGCTAAAGTGTAAATTCTTAGGAAATTAACCTAGATCTACAAGAACCCAAAACTTGTCCAAGAGTAGGTTTAAGCTTGTTTTTAGACTCAATTGGAGGCAAGAACAAGTGAGAGGAGATTAAGTAATCTTTAGAGTTTTTATTTCTTCTTCTTTTTACCATTAATTTTGAATCATGAAAAAAATTATTGCTTTGTCTTGTTTTAGTATGAGTAGCTAAACATTCAGTCTAGGATTGATGGAGTCAATTGTTAGATGAAGTTTTAACTCTATTTTGATATAATTGAGCCGGGTTTATTCTATGATTGTTCAACTACATTTTGTATTGTGATTAATTGAATGGGCCCTTGATTAATCGTGTCTAATTGCCTTGTGTTGCTTGAGAAAGAATACTTGGTTAGATTGTTGTTGAACAACACCACTTTTGGGAGAGATTCATTACTTGAATTTAAAAGTGGGTTTAAAAATAACGAAACTTTGGTGGGATAATCCTGAGTTGCATAATTTGATAGCTAGAGTAGGTCGAAAGAATGCTTCTAGTAAATTGTCGGAATTGATTGAGAGATGATTACGGTAGCCCATAACTTATAATCCTCAGAGAATACCATGGCGAGATTATAGCTTAAGAGTTAAGAATTAATCCGGCAATTGGGTAAATCAATACCCTAGATCATTTTATCCTTGAATTCATCCTTATTATCGAATCTTCTTAGTTTTCTTATCATTTTACTTTAGCTAGATAAAGTCCACTGTTTATTGATAAAAGTCTTGTATCCGAAAATTGTCTGAGATTAGCCTTATTAAGAGTTGTAGTGAATAGGTTAGTTCCCTCTGGATTCGACTCCGGACTTAAACCAGATTATATTTACAGCAACTGCTTTGTACTTTTTATAAGACATAGTTGGGCGTAATCAAGGAGGCATATCAAAGAAGTATGAAATGCTCCTCACAAATATTCTTGAAGTTGACATATTTGATGTGTGGGGCATAGACTTCATGGGCCCTTTTGTTAGTTTGTGCGGCAATACTTACATTCTTGTGGCGGTTGATTATGTTTCAAAGTGGGTCGAGGCCGTGGATTTTACCAACAATGAAACCCGGAGTGAAGTAGATTTTCTCAAGAAGAACATTTTCACACGGTTTGGGACTCCTCGGGCAATTATAAGTGATGGGGGGTCTCATTTCTATAATAGGGCATTTGATACTTTGCTTGCTAAATATGATGTCAATTACAAGGTCTCTACTCCTTACCATCATCAAGCTAGTGGGAAAGTGGAGGTTTCAAATAGGGAAATCAAAAGCATTTTGTCCCAGACTGTGAATTCCAATAGAATAGATTGGTCAAGGAAGTTGGACGATGCGCGGTGGGCTTATAGGACAACATTTAAGACTCTAATCGGTATATCTCCATACTGGTTGGTGTTTGGAAAAGCATGTCACTTGACGGTTGAGCTGGAACATAAAGCATTACGGGCCTTGAAGAGGTTAAATCTCGAGTGGGACATTGCAGCAAATCTCCAGGTTGAACATCTCAATGAGCTTGACGAATTTCGGTTTCATGCCTATTCAAGCTCATCATTGTACAAGGAGAAGATGAATATTTGCATGATAAATATGCCAAGAACAAGGAATTCAAAGAGCGCGATCTGGTCCTTCTCTTCAACTTCCAACTGCGTCTCTTTCCGGGCAAGCTAAAATCCAAATAGAGTGGTCCCTTCGAGCTAGTGCATAACACCTTTTGGTGCTCTTGACTTAAAGAATAAAAATGGTGAAATCTTCCTGGTGAATGGGCATCGTGTGAAGCACTACTTGGGGAAGTTTGAGGATAGCCACATGGTGGCTTTGATAAAGTTCAATTGATGATGGTAACATGCGTCGTGCCGCGACGTTAAATTAGGTGCTTCTTGGGAGGCAACCCAAGTGATTTTTCTTTCTTTTTCATTTTTCTTCTTTGATTAGGCTCTTTTGAACTAACTGGTTGTGAGATTTGTGTAGGACACATACTAGAAAAAATTGGCTAAGCATGCACAGAACCGCTGCCGCGCTCCAAATTCTGTGGTCAGCAGTGGCAATGACGCGGGGGCGAATTAGTTCAGCGGATGCGGACTTGTGAAACTCAAAAATTCAACTCTCTGAAGTTTGTTCCGCGTCAGTATTCAAAATTCCGCTGACAGCGGCCACATTCCGTGGTCGCGACCCTTTTTCCGCTGTTAGCGGTGGAGGTACAACTTCAGTTCTTCAAATGGTGAAAAGCGCGGTCAGCGGTGGAATTCCGCCACCGCGCCAGGTAAGGCGGTGTGGAGCCTAGGGTTTAGTATAAATAGTGGTGGCATCATACTTTTACACTTTTCTCACTCTAACATTTCACAGCCCCCGTTCATTGTTCATCATACTAAAGTTGTGCATATAAACTCCATCTAATCTAATATGTTTCACTCCTACAACAGATCCAGCTACTTGTATGATCAATCTTATAGTTTTAATTTTTGTTCTTTCTCTTTTGTTTCACTTCTTTTTAATTTTTCTTTCTAAGTAGAGTTATTGTAGACCTAAATCATAAGCGTGCTCAATGAGCTTTCATTGATTATGTTTGTAGACAATGGTTCGTTCCAGAGGAGGTCAAGATAAAAAACCAGGAATGGAAGAGTCCTCTCGAGGACGGGGTAGGGGAAAACGACAAGCAACTCCCCTAGCCCCGAGAAGGATAATTGACAACAAGCAGACTCTTTGGGGGCCCACTCCAGATACCTCACAGACTAGCAAGTATGTCCCTTCTCAGGAAATTTCGGAGGGGGAAACTTGACCAGCTCAAGAGGAGGCACAGTCCCAACCCCGGTGTATTATAAATGAGTACACCTCAGTATCCGGCTCTTTGGATAGCTTGGGACTCAATGATACTCCACCTCCTCCGGCCCCCAGTGCAGTAGTTCCATCCACCACACTTGCCCCAGTAGAGTTAGCAGTGATGATGATGCCCCAGATGATGGTAGGGGTGGTGATACTCAGACGGGGAGGGGGGGAGGTTAGTGAGGTCTCGAAATTCGGCAGTTTGGCAGGACCGGTTTGTGAACAAAAAATCTTATCATAAATTCAGAGAGTGGTGGCCTCTGAGATCACTCACATTGGAGATATCTTTCATTAAGAGGGACCTTCTACTCCACAACCCAAATGTAAAAAGGCAATTCAATGAGAGGGTGGGGTGGAAGTTCTTCACTAGCAGTTTTCCAGAGGCCAATGAATTTGTGGTTAAAGAGTTCTATGACAATGTTGCCCACATCTAACAGGGCACATACCTGACCAAAGTCCGCAACAAAAAGGTTCTATTAAATGGCCAAGCTCTCAATGATTACGCGGGATTCAGTAACGAAGATGAGACTCTTTATCTAGAGAAGGTGGAGCTAGATGAGTTAGCTCGCCCTTGGCTGACCTCCGTGATTGCTATTCCCGGGACTATTCCAGGTGGCTGACAGCAGGGGTTCCTATATTGAGGAACACTTTGAGTTTTGAGGCAAAGGGCTGGGCACATTTGTATGCAGCAGGATAGACCCCACCACTCATGACAGTGATATGCCTCTTTCCCGTGCTCTTATTGTGGGGGCGATTATGGCGGGGTTCCTGATCAATGTCGGGAATATCATGGAAAGGGTGATTAACAAGACGATCCAGAAGAATAAGCATTCATATCCCTTCCCAAACGTCCTTACTATGTACTTCCAGGACCAGGGAGTAGAGGGAATGGATTATGACACATAGGCGAAGTCAAATTTTCCCTTTTCCTGGTACAGTTTGAAAGGCCTGGACAACCCCAAGGCCAAGATCAAAGCCACCGCTCCCACAGGTTCAGAGCCATCTACTACTGAGGGTCTTCTGCTGCCACGCCACAGCCTCCCACCGGACCATCTACCTCCATTCCTACTTCAGTTCCTTCCTCTTCAGCATACCCTCAGACTGCTCTGAGGGTTAACAAAACACTAGCAGGTATTAGCAATTGGCTGCAGGTAGCTTCATCTAAGCTAACTGCTCTATCCACTGTCGTAGCAGCCCAGGCAGCCCCAGCCCAAATCCAGTTGCCTCCATCATTGGAGGAAACTTTGAAGACCTTAGTTGACAACCAAAACATGATCCTGGAGTCCATGGGCGCACATGAGAAGGAAATCAAGCCCTTGGGTAAGGCGATGAAGAAGAGCCAGGATAAGCCAAAGAAGGAAGTGGCCAAGCTCACTACAGCGGGTGATATCCCCCTTGATCTACTCATAGGAGTGTCTTCCCCTGCAGCTCAGCCAGCGCACCCATTGTAGATGCTGGAGCAAGAGGCTACCAGTGCGCCAGTGAGGAGAGGGGTGATCCCCTAGATAGAGGATATGGAGATCCAGATAGAGGAGCCAGAGGGAGATGCATCAGCCCAGCCCCAGGATCCTGCCATTGACCCACCTAGTGACCCAGCTCCTCTGCAGATAGAGGCATCTTAGGGAGTTCTCTTTTACTCTCTTCCTTTTCCCCTACTCTATTTTTGCATTTAGAATTTAGGGCAATGCTAATTTTTATTTGGGGGTTGGCCTCATTTGGTGATTTAGACATTTGGATGATTTTTGGTCTGTAATAACTCTCAACACTATTTTCCTTTTCTTTATTTGCATTTCTCGTACTTTTTTTATGTATTTTTTTCATATTTGGTATGTAAATAAAGTTTCCTTTTCATGTACATATTCATTCCACTCTTATGTATATTCGTCTTAATCCCCTATTGTACATATTCATTTTTACTTTCTGTATTTTTACTTTATAACTTCTTTTATAATTTTCCTTTATAGTTTAGCTTCTTATTTCCTTTAGTAGCTTCTTTTTAATTTTCGTGATCAATAAGCCTTTGGTTTTCGTAATGCCACGGTTCTTTCCAAGGGTGGAATTTGTGTGAACCAGGTGTCTCTTCCCTACGATGGATGGCGTAACGACTTTCTTAAAGGATTGAGTGTGTTTTTTTTTTCTTTTATTTTTTCTTTTATTTGGTAGTAATGAATAAATGTGACTCAAGTAAGCTTCACTTGCCGCCAGCATATTTACCTTTGACCTCATGGTTAAAGACAAGTTGTAGACGAGACTAGCTCTAGTTGTGACCCTTAGAATCTTGAGTTGTCTAGAACTGTCATCAAGTGGTGTTTGTATCCATATGTGAGTTTGCAATCTAAGCTAAGGTTGTTGTGGCCCTCGACTCTATTCTCTTTAACAATCCTGTGGCTTGAGAGGTGAGGTTTTGAATTGAAATCTCAAGTGTCGTACCAACAAGTCTAGAACTTGCCCCAAATGTTTTTCTAGGCAAAATTCTAAGTGTAGCTCGACTTGAGAAGTGATTATAGGCTCTCTTTGGTACCATTTGAATTTGAAAACTTCCATAGCCTACCATTATAATATCCCTAGTCAACCCCTTTGAGCCTAAGCCTTTTCGTTCAAAAACTGCATTACAAGCCTTCATCCGTTCTATAATCACCCTCTCTTGGCACCCAATCTTTCCTGAGCATTCATGATGAACAATAGTCAAATACATAAGTTTGGGGAGAGACAAAGAAGTGCAAAGTGATGAAAGTTTCAAAGAACAAAAAGAATTGATGAAAAAGGAAAGGCAAGAAAAAGGATGAAAATCCAAAAAGAAACATACCAAAAATAAAAGTAAAGGTTGAAAGGATTCAATGAAACAATGTTGAAAAGTTTGGAATGATGAGAAAAGGAGAAAAATGAGCGTCAAATAGTAGAAATAGAGACAATGTTTCTCTCTAAGTCCCCCAAGGAAGGAGAAAATGACTCAAAGAGTCAAGAAAACATTAGCCAAATTGTAAAAATGAAGTGCTTAAGGAAAGATGATACAATCATAGTTCATTATGTCCGAATTTGATCCAAAAAGCCTTCATTACATCCTGTTAAAGCCCTATAGGATCTCAAGTTGAGCGAGCTTACATTAGTGGTGATTTACATGATGGGCAAGCCTATGGTACTTAGGTCCAGACTTGTGGCATTTTTTTGAGAGTGATGAGCGCACTTCTTGATAATCCCAGTTTTGAACGTGCATTCTATAAGGTGAGATGAGCTCATGGAGAATAGAGGAGAAAGAGTCTGGGATCCACAGTGACCTACGTGAAAGAGCGAATCTCTTTGATGAATTGTTATTCCCAATTGAAGTTTGATGAAGTTACTTTAGGACAACTGAAATTCTACTTTATTTTTCTTGTGGAGGTGGGAATTACCTTGTTGGCTTGAGGACAATCAAAAGCTTATGTTCGGGGGAGTTGATAACTAGGGATTTTGACCTACTATTTACTCTTTTTTTCTTAGGTTTTGGGGCAAAAATACGTTAAGCTATTCCTGAAAACTAACTCAAGGTGCTTACTTGCAGGTTTTGGATCAAAATGAGGCAAAGAGGCCAAAACAAACTTAAAAAGGAGCCTGCATAAGCCATGATCTCAACAGAAGGGCTGTCAGCGCCACTTTTGCGTTGCAGCGTAGGCCTTTCCGAAGCGGAATACTGAGGGCGGCCGCGGAACTAGGTTCAGAGAGTTGGATTTTGGACTCAATTGGGGCCGCTGATAGCGTCACAAAAGCGAGGCCGTGAAACCATTGGCGCGGCCGCGGCGGAAATTCTGCTGAGAGTGGTAATGAAGAATCAGAGATCTAGCAATTTGGGCCCAACACAAGAACGCGCCCAGTGCTTATTTCGTGCGGCCGCGCTATTTCTTATCGCTGAAACGATCAGAATTCCGCTGGGAGCGGAATCAAAGTTCAGAGGGGCCACATGAAGTCCAAGTTTGAAGAAGCGCGATCCGTGCTTGTAATTGCGCGGCCGCGGAAGTCAATCCGCTAGGGCGCTTGTTTTTTCGCTAATAGCGGAACCTCCGTAGGGGCATTTTTGTCCAGTAATTTTAGATGTGTATAAATAGTTCTTTTCACATTTTTAGGTCATCTTACGTTTTGTAGAGCTCGTGAACAGCAGCTTTTTTCCCTTTTGAGTAATTTTAGAGTAGCTTTAGCTCATAATCTTAGATTTTATCTTTGTATTTAACATTTATGGCTATAATTTCATCTACTCTTTTGATTTCTACCTTTAATATGAGTAGCTAGACCCATTAGCTAGGATTGTGGCCCAACCCTAGTGTGGGTATTTAATGGGTCTTTAATTTTAGGACTTCCTTGTTATTGGGCTAGTGATATTTAGCCTGTTTCATGCTTTATCTATTGAATTAGTGGTTGCAAACACTGATTCGTGCCTTTTTGTCTAGGGTTGTTCTTGAGAAATATGACCCAATTCTAGGTAAAATAGGCTAACAAGGAATTGTGGTCAATTCAAGAGATTGATAGCCCCAATTAAAGGGTAGAATCTAAATATAGTAATACCCGACTTGAGCCAATTTCACTTGCACTATTGAAACACCCATTTAGGCTTGAGAAAGCCAATTCGGCAAAGTCACCCGAAATACCGAGAGGTATAGGATGTGTAATTGAGTGTGAGGTTATATCACGATCCCATATACAACACGTCTGTCTTAATTTCTATATCCCGTTAGATACTCGCCTAGGTGTAAGTTGCTTCCCTAGTGTGTCCTTTATAAATTGAGAAAACCCTTACCAAAAATATTATACTTAGCTTAATCTTAGTAATAGTTAGTAATACAACTAGTGTAGAATCAAACCAACCTATGATTAGAATATTAAGTAAAATCAAGATACATAACTAAGTCGGATAGGAACCCGACTCCAATATTCTAACTCACCCTGTGGATTTTGATCCCGATCCTATCGGGTAAAAGCTACATCAACCCCACCTTGACTTTCTATAGTGGTGTAGGTAGGAGTCGATCAGTGTGCTTAAATATGGGCCCCTGAGGAATATCGACCCCTCCAACAATCACGTGGATTACGTATTGCGGATCTTCTTGCTCATTATGTCTGTTTGAATCTATGTTTCTGAAGTGGTTCTTAGCCCGATCCCTTAAGAATTCTTGAAGATGCCCCTCGTTAAAAAAATGGGCTACCTCCTCCCTAAGTTTTCTGCAATCTTTTGTTCTATGACCATGGGTGCCATGATACTTGCACACCTGATTAGTATTTCTCTGGGCCGGATCAGTCTGCAGAGGTCGAGGCCACCTGGTGTCTCTGATGCGCCTGAAGGCTGATACGATAACTGACACATCAACGTTGAAGTTGTATTTCGATAGCCGCGGTGCTTCTTTGGGCTCGACATTCCTGTCGAAACCACTCTTACTCATGAGCCCTCGAGAGCTCTAACCTCGATCATTTCTTCTATCACCTCGAACGAGGTTGCGTCCAGGTCTGTTGTTTCTCCGATCTCCACTGTGTGGCCGGTATCAATCTCTGTTTGACTGTTGTTCTCGGTCAATATCCTTTTTAACTTTGTCGACAGAACTGCTAGAATAAACGGACCCGGAAGGAGTTCCCAATTGGTCATCTTCAACCCTAATCTTTGATTGATATCGATTATGCACATCGGCCCAGGTGAAAATCGGGTATTCAATCAAGTTCTACTTTAACTATTGTGAGACCACCGAGCTTCGTACATTTAATCCTTGAGTGAAGGCCTGAATGGTCCAATCATCGGCAACCGGTGGTTGATCCATGCGTTCTATCTGGAACCGAGATACAAACTCTCTGAGCATCTCGTCACCTTTCTGTTTTACTTTGAAAAGGTCCGACTTCCTAATCTCGACCTTTATGGCCCCGACGTGTGCTTTAACGAAGGAATCTGCTAGTATGGCAAAAGAATCAATAGGATTGCGTGGAAAATTATGGTACCATATCATCGCTCCTTTCGACAAGGTCTCCCCAAATTTCTTCAACAATACGGACTCAGTCTCATCATTCTCTAGATCATTCCCTTTAATTGTGCATGTGTAAGAAGTGAAATGCTTGTTGGGGTCGGTAGTTCCATTATACTTGGGAATTTTTGGCATATGGAATTTCTTGGAATGGGTTTAGGAGTCACGCTCGGGGGGAAGGGTTTTTGCACGAACTTCTTTGAATCCAACTCTTGAAAATCGACGGTGCCCCCGGAATTTGATCAACCCTGGAGTTATAGGTTTTCACTTTCTTGTCATTTGCTTCAATCTTCTTCTCCCCTGATTCAATTCGATTTGTCAGCTCTTCGAGCATCTTCATGATAGCGGGGTCAGTCCCTGATTCACTTTCGCTTGATCTTCTCGACACTGTTTCGGCCTATGAACAACTTCCTGTGATGGCTCGGGCTCGACCCTGTTTGGTGCATAATTCTGATTTTGGAGTTGTGCTATTGCAGCTTGTTGAGCCTGCAATATTTCGAATATTATTCGAAGGCTGATTTCGCCTTCTTCGCTGCCCTGTGCGTTCTGACCGACTGATCGAACGTCTTTGCGGACGCTATTCTCGGGGTCAACGGAAAAATTTGCATTAGTGGCAATATGATAACAGACGTCGATTGGGTCTATGAGCGGAACTCCCTCGAGGTCAACTCGGGGCACTTCGTTCCCTGGGCGACTATGTTGTCATTTTCGCCATGAAAACCAAGGCCATTGTCGATGTGTGTGGGTACTGCTTGAGGGTTCGATTTGTTGATCCTGGAATCAAAAACACTCACAAGAACAAGTATAAAATATTGTGTGTTACAAAAATTAGCACCAGGCAATCACTATTATCCTTAGCCCCACGGTGGACGCCAAACTGTTTACCCTAAAATCAGATAACAATTAAATTTATAAGTGGTTTTAAGGATATGTGCACTTGGCACATAATGAGAAATATGTTTAAATTGATATTAGAAATTAACTGTAATAAAAACAAAGCAAGCAAATGTGATGTGCGGCTATAGCCTTCGAGTTAGGTCGTCCTCGAACCAAATGAGTATGCTATTGAAAATATGAATTCAGCAACAGAGTATTGAAAGCTTAAGAGAAAAATATAATATATTGCTTTGTATAGTGTTAATCTGATGTGTTTACAAATGATTAGACCCTCTCCTATATAGTAGATGAGTTGTAATTATGGTACAATTCTAAATACAATATGAAATCCATGATTGGCTAATTAATCGTTCTTGACTTGATACGTGCTGAAATTTTCGCCGTGATCCTTGCCCGATCGCGGATATCTTGGCTTTCTGTTATTCGACTCAGCAGGCTTCCATCGATCTTGCTCGACCTCTATCCCACTCAGTTTCGATCTCGGCTGATCTCGATCTCAATCGGTCCCTGAATCACGAATTTAGTAATCTAACTTCGTATCATGGTCCGATATGACATAAGGTTGAATCCTTGGCGTGCAGCCCCGATCTCGATTAATCATACAAAAAGAACAAGCCCAATTTTAACCATATACAAATCTCTTGGCACGTTGAATTTTCACTAATTTCCAGCATAAAAAATCTTATGGCAGGAGGATGAATAAAGTAAAAAAGTAAAACACAACCAGTTTCTCATGTTTCAGCCCTTTTGTGTGCAATTATATAATACACAATTTGGTTCTGAGTCCATTCTTCATTTCATTTTCTACAGAAAAATAAAACATAAAAATAAAAAATGATCGTGCTGAACTAGAGTACTTACTAATATAATTTGCCGAAGACCATTCTATTGGGTTTTTCAATTCAACAAATTCAATTTATGATTCTCTTTTAATATACTATTAGCCTGAAAGATTCGATAATTAATTTCAAATGCGCACTTCATGGCTGGCTAGAAAAATAGGGAAAATAGGCGACTTTCTCCCAATCATAATATTAGAACAGCAACATTTCAGAATTTGTGTTATTTTTTATTAATAAAACAGCGAAAAAGAAATCGAGTTGGTTATTAGAATAATTATTATTCGACGCAAGGAGTACACGTTTTATGTTTTTTAAGAAAATATGTGATAAAAATGAGTGCATCTGATACTTTAGATCGCATGTCTGTTGTCCAGCCGTGCAAGAAACAAACTCGATATATCATGTTTCTTTACTAGGATCGTGATTGCTTCATTATTTATATTATGACATTGACATATTGACATGTATTACTGTGGTATATATATATATATATATATATATATATATATATATATATATATATATATATATATATATATATATATATATATATATATATATATATATATATATATATATTATATTGGTTATTACATAAATAGTAAAATAGTTAGTGTATATATATATAGAGAAACCAACAACACTGCTACTGCTGATAAACTGGCCTGCTATGAGAAAGACAGGGAACCAGAAGAAAGAAAACAAATCATGTTCTTCCCACACTCATCCCCCTTTATTTTGAATGTACTACAACATAACATATCAAATATTGGGACTATGTGCCCAATTCCCTCCATGTAATAAGTCTATCGTTTGTTGAATAAAAGTTACTTTCATTAGCAAAAAAAAAAAAATAGTTAGTAATGAAAATGAATAGCCTGTTGTTTCTTTATTAGATTATTTAATAGGGGGAAAAGGTACAAAATTTACCTAACCCATAATGTATACACGAAATCAATGAACGCAACACAATTATTTTTTATATACACATAATACGGTTAGGTAAAACGTATCCTTACTTTTCTTAGACTAGGTATATAGTATAACTTAAACCCGTGTGTTAATGAGTGATTAAAATAAAATAGTAAAGCATTTTATGAAATAGATGGTGAAGTACATTAATATCATTACTCTCTATTTTTGACCTAAACTGAAGACTAGCACCAATAGATTCATTAATTATTTGTCACTATTCACCTGGATTTGTCGGAACGGCCCAATTTCTAGGGCAACAACAATAACATACTCAATAAAATTCTATTAATGAGATTTTGGGAGAGTAGAGTATATGCAGATTTTATCCCTACCTCGAAAAGGATAAAAAAATTGTTTTCGGGAGATTCTCTTCTCTAGAGCGATTCCAAATCATTAATTTTTGTTTTGGCTTTTTCTGAGTAATTAAATTTGCGCTGAAAGAATTGGCATTATTTTCTTTGTTATAGAAAATGGCATTATCCAGCAATTACGTAACTATTTTGAAGACAATTACATGTGTCACAACAGAAACGCTACAACGTAACTATCAGCTTATTTCGTCGTCATTCAGTGTTTTATCTGTCCTATATTCGAAATTTATAAATTCAATTTGGTTGCATGTGCAGTAGACAATTATGAGGGGTAAACTGCTTTTATTTCCATGGGAAAAAAAAGATCTTATAATTCGAATTCAAAATATCTTATTAAGGGTAATTAAAAGATTTAAATCAATCTATCACGTCTCCTAGTGGTTTCACACAATCAACTAGGCAAAGTAAGGTGATGCTAGTCATCGAATTAGAGGTTTCCATTTTAAGTTTGTTATCTTTTACTCGTATATGTATTGTCAGATAATAGAAAAATTCGTAACTTAGAGAGAGTTATGGCAAACTATTCCTTTTCTTCTTCTTTTTCTTTTATCAAATGTTTAAATTAGCAACCCATAATTGATCTTTTCAAATTGCTTCGAGAAAAATATATTCGTTTTTCACTCTGTGCACCAAACTCATAAATAGATGACAAATCTATATTTATTTATATTTATATTTATATTAAAAACACGAAGGCCTTTGGCGAAATATCGTTCACTTTTTTTACGCTTTAAAAATAGAGTTCACATTAGAGATAATAGTCATTTAATTATTTTAATAATGATTAGAAATAGACTTAATTATTTTCCTACTATTTAGAAATAGCCATTTATTTACTTTCTTAATATAGATGACCTTAAAATTAATTAAATTTTGATTATTAAATATTTTCCTATTTGAACATCCTAGGAAATCCTAATATTTAGGACTAAAATCAACTAAATATATTTAAAGATTTATTTGACGTCAACTAAAAGAAGAATAAGACAATTAAATCACAAATCAATCCAGTTCCAAATTACAATTGTGATACTTCTTCTTATCAAATTCAAAACGAATTTCATGTGATTATTAGATTCTTAATTACGCAATAGATATAAAGCAAACACAGGTTAACACTATAAGTATGTTACCCAAAAAAAAAACTACGTATAAGAGTATATTATAATTATTTAAGATTGTAATTAATATAAAGAATATGAAGTCAAGTATGAACTTTTATCATTTTTATTTTTCTAGAATATTTGACATTGGTAGTAGAGACTTTATGTTGAACAAAATTCTAATTTAGTTATTTTTTTAAATTTAAAACTTTTAAATCAACTAAATTTTTGTTATCAAATATTTACTTATTTAAACTATGTAGGAAGTTTAAATATCCAGGACTTTAAAATCCATTAAGATTTGACCGTATATAAATTATTTTCTTATTTTAATTATGTAGCATAACTATAATACTTTTCATATTATTTTATGTAATATTTAGTACTTTAAAATTAACTTCTTCTTTTTTTGGTATTTTTTATTTCACAAACCAAGTATAAATGTTACAATTCTCATTCACTAGGATCTTGGACATCATGCCCCAAGTCCTATACTCTTCTGTATCTCTTAGTTACAGATCAAAAACAAAATAGTCTACTCCTATCTTATAGTCTAGGATACTTCTTCATCTCTTGTAGCTTTCTATCTAATTTATTGTATTTATTTCCACGACTATGAAGTTCCTGAGCTATCAGTCGTATAATAGTCTCCTTTTGCCTAGCTTTTCCTTGAAAAATCCTCAAGTTCCTTTTATTCCATACATGATAAACACACGCTGCCAAACAAATTATGTACGTACTTGACTTAGCAGATTTCCCCTTAGCATGAACCTCTGCTCATTGAATTTCATCATACCACCCTTGAGCTGTCCTTTTGATTCCTTGCCATTCCAATAAGCTTTCCCAGATTTGCGATGTCATTCCCCATTTGAAGAATAAGTGTTCTGCAGTTTCTGGGTCTCTTGCACATAATGGACATGAAAAGTCATCAACTTGATTCCACTTTGCAACTCTATCTCTTGTTTGTAGTCTTTCATATAGATTTAAATATAGTATAAACACCCATCTAGGAGCCCCATAGTTATTACATATTAGTCTTTTTCTCCATGAACACTTTGGATACTCACCCTGAGCTCATCTTTCTCCATAAGCTCATCTTTTTGTATCCTCATTTCTTTCAGATAAACTGCTGCTTTAAGTATCTTCTAAACAATCCAAGATGCCTGCATTGGTTGACTCTTCCACAGACTAACTCTCCTCCCATAGTAACAGTGTATCCACTTCACCCATAGTTTGTCCTTCTTGTTGCATACATTCCACAACAATTTGCATACAGCAGCCTTGTTCCACATTTGAATGTCCATAATGTTAAGTCCCCCTGCTACTTTGGGCATACAGATTCTATCTCACACAATGAGTGCCCTATTTGAGACATCAATACCTTTTGTCCAGAGGAACCTTTTACATACACTCTCAACCATTTGGATCAACTTCTTTGGTAAAGTAAATATTTGAGACCAGAAAGTTTGAATTGAGAAGAGAACACTTTTGATGAGTTGCAATCTCCTTGCATAAGACAGAAACTTTGATATCCAGCTTGTAATCCTATCAATAATCTTATCAATTAGAGGCTTACATTGAGTCACTGATAACCTTTTCGTACTGAGTGGGACCCCTAGGTATCTTATAGGAAGATCTCCTTTTAAGAATCCTAGATGATACAATATATCAAGCTGCATTAGATGATTCACTCCTCCAAAATATACACTACTTTTCTCCACATTTGCTTCCAGTCCAGAAACCTTAGAGAACATCTGAAAACAAGTATATATGTCTTTTACTGATTCCATATCACCTCTACAAAACAATAACAAATCGTCTGCAAAACTAAGTTGTACTATGTTTAGCTTTGCACACTTTGGGTGAAACTTGAAAGCCTTATTCTCCTTCAGTCCCTTCAGCACTCTTGTAAAGTATTCCATTACTAGAACAAACAGAAAAGGGACATAGGATCACCCTGTCTCAGTCCCTTCTTTGCTGGAAAAGGCTTCATAGGATTACCATTTATAAGTATAGAGTAGGAAACTGTATTGATACATTTCATGATCCATTTAATGAACACCTCTAGAAAATTTAAATGAACTAGAATCTGCTCTAAGAAACACCACTCACCAGAATCATATGCCTTCTCCGTATCAATCTTCATACAACATCTTGGAGTAATAGCCTGCCTATTGTAGCCTTTAACTATGTCATGTCTAAGTATGATATTGTCTGAAATTATCCTTCCTGGAACAAAGGTTGACTGGCTATATTCATTATAAAGAGAAGATATATTCATTATAAAATTTAGAGACAATTATTAAATTCTATAAGGAGTTAAATAGAAATATTTGTATAATCTATATTGTATTTAAAGCACAAATCCCCTTGGTGAAATATCGTTCCCATTTTTTATCCTTTAAAAATGAATTTCACACTGGACAAAATTATAATTATTTTTTTATTATTTTCCTAATATATAAGACTTTAAAATCAACTAAATTTTATTTATTAACCCTTTCCTTATTTGAACTATGTAAAACTCCTAATATTTAGGATTTTGAAATTAAATAAGATTTTACTTCTATTATTTTTTTCCTTGTTTAAATTGTATAACTATCACGATTCTAAGTTTTTAAAATGTTAGGAATAGTAACGAAAGCTTCTCTTCAAAAAATTTGTGTTAGAATTAAACACTTAAGAATCACGAAGTATATTTTTAAGATTATCTTATATTATTTTTTTAATATTCAAATTTTAGTTTATAATCAACTTGAGATACGAAGAGATATTGTCCGTCAACTATAAAATTAATTCCGAAAAGAATTACTCCAGCAAATATGAAATCAATTGTGACAACTTTATTAACATTAGCGTATAACTACATGTTATAATATTTCATCATAAACTTTATTTTAGACATATTAAATCATATTTTATAACTTTTGTTAGCGTATATAATTATTTTAGACTTATAGAATTTAATATGGTTTAATTGTCACTTCTTATCACATACCACTTATCACATTTTACAAACAAATAATTAAATAACTTGAATATATGTCGATGAGCATGTCTGAAGAATATTTTCAATTCTAAGCCACTAAATTTTATTAAAATCTAAAAAATTAAGGAACTTAGCAGGTGAAAAAAAGGAAATAATATTTATTAAACATGCCTTAAATATAATTTTTGCTCTTTAATGTACAAAATTTTGAGTAATATAATGGATGATTAAGGAATATTAAATATTATTTTATCAGGCCGACTCGACTTGTAAAAAAGTAATCACCTAAATTGAGACAATAGAAAATACCAAAGCACCCTTAAGTAATACAAAATTAAACAAATAAATTTCATCGCTAACTGTAAGGATGACTCAATGAAATTATGTTCTAAAACCAAATTATAATAAGAGATTTAAAATTATTTCATAAATACATGTACTAATGAAATCATTTATGGATCAAACAAAAGAGATAAAAAAATACTTATTTTATAAAAAATAGATTTATGTTGAAAAGTTAAATCATTAGAAGCATAAAAATAAAATAAATATGCCAGAGAAGGAAAAATCAAATTCGAAGAGGATGTTGTGATGACCCAAAAATTCATCTCTCATTTTATAAGTCAAAAACTGTGTTCTGAGGTCTTGAAAATCTCTTTTTATCTCACCTCGTTTTGCGTTCACAGTCCGGGTGTATATCCGGAAAGCTTTTATATGAAAAACTGAGGAAAATGCTAATTTTGCCTTTAAAATCGAATTTAAGTTAACGTCGGTCAACATTTTGGGTAAACGGACCCGAACCCATGAATTGGCGGTCCTGGAGGCTCCATAAGAAAATATGGGACTTCGACGTATGCCTGGAATTGAATTCCGAGATCCCAAGCCTGAGAAATGAATTTTTGAAAAAAAAATACTGAAATTTTAAGAGTTTTAGAAAATTTGATTATATTTGAAATTGATTGTATCGGGCCCGTATTTTGGTTTCGGAGCCCGGTACAGATTTAATATGGTATTTGAGTGATGCTTGTAAAATTTGGTAAGAAACGGAGGTCATTTGACGTGATTCGGACCCGTAGTTGTGAAATTTGAAACTTTGAAAGTTCTTGAGATTTTCCTTTGATTTTTATGCTAAATTCGTTGTTTAAGATGTTATTTTGGCGATTTGATCGCACGAGTAAGCCGTAGGATATTTTTAAGGTTGTGTACATGTTTGGTTTGGAGCCCCGAGGGCTCGGGTGAGTTTCGGATAGGTGTCAGAGTGGTTTGGACTTAGAAAAATATGGTGAGAATGTTGTTCGCTAGTGTCTGGTGTTTTATTCTATGCGAATACGTGGTAACTCAGACGAACGCGAAGAACAAACGGGGAAAGGGGCCTCGGTAATCTAAGCGAACGCACTGGCCACGACGCAAACGCGGAGCCCTGGGTAGGTTGCTCTACACGAACGCGTCTAAGCCCTCACGAACGCACTATGTTAAGGGAGTTGGGGATGGGGGAGCTGGAACGCTATGCGAACGCGGCCAGAGGCACGCGAACGCGAAGGCCAGAGAGGGATGAGCCTACACGAACGCATAGACAGTGAAGGCCAATATGGCCCAAGGCTACGCGAACGCGACAGACCTCACGCGAACGCATAGAAGGTCTGTCCAACCTACTAAAAACATTAGAAAAACGGGATTTTAGCCATAACTTCATATTTTAAAAACCAAGGAAGCTTGGGGGCGATTTTTGAAGGGGTATTTCACCACCAAGTTCTAGGGTTGTGTTCTTAAACTCGTTTTCTTCATTTTTCATTAACACCCATTAGATTTCTAGGCCTAAATCTTGTTCTTGAAGGATAGAAATTAGAGATTTTAGGAGAATTAGGGATTTTACAAATTTGGGAATTTAGACCTCGATTTGGGGTCGGATTCCGAAACTAATTACATATTCGGGCTCGTGGGTGAATGGGTGATCGTGGTTTGGTCCGAACCTCGTGTTTTGACCAAGCGGGCCCGAGGTCAATTTTTGACTTTTTGGGAAGAATGATAGAAAAACTCATAATTAAGCATTGGGGTTGAACTATTTAGCATTTATTGATATTATTAAGCTGATTATGTCTAGATACAATTGAATTGGAGGCGAATTCTAAAGGGAAAGCGGTAATTGAGGCTTGTGTTTGGTCGTGGAATTCAAGGTAAGTGTTTGGCTTAACCTTAGCTTGAGGGAATAGGTATTGTGTCTTATTTGCTACGTGTTAGTGATATGTTTGACGTATAGGTGTGGTGACGAGTATCTATACGTTGGTGTCAAGCATGTCCGTGAATTGAATATTGAACTTTATGTGATTTTTCATTAAACATTACTCGAGTTTAATTTGATGATTATTCATGTTGATAGAATTTTCCTTGGTATTGATCATTGTCAAGTATTGGTTTAAGTTGAGAATTATTTCGTGAAATTGAATAACTAGGTGAGATTGGTTATAGTTGTTTCCCTTGTCGGGATGATATTGATTCTACTGTTGGCTCCCTTGTCGGGACGTTATGGTTCTTATTATTATTTTATATTGTTGATTTCCTTGCCGGATTGATGTTATTGATTTTTTTGGGTGAGGAAGAGTGTAAAGCACGAAGGGTGATGCCGTATATAATATTGTGAGGATGAGAGTAAAAGCATGAAGGGTGAGGTCGTGCATTCTATTTATTATTTGGTGAGGATGAGAGTAAAAGCACGAAGGGTGATGCGTGCATTCTATTTATTATTTGGTGAGGATGAGAGTAAAATCACGAAGGGTGATGTCGTGCACTTGTTTTTGTGCTGTTACTTCTGCTATTTAAATTGATATCTAATTTGTTGCTTTACTTCTTATTTCCATTGTTTGATATTTCCTCCCCTCAGCATGTTTTCCTTTCTTTGTATTTGGCTACTTAGTTCTTGTTGTTATTATTTTCTTTGTATATGATTAAACTGCATAGTTTTAGTTGGTTGTCGTGTCCTAGACTCGTCACTACTTCGCCGAGGTTAGGCTCGACACTTACTCAGTACATGGGGTCGGTTGTACTGATGCTAGACTCTGCACTTTTGTGCACATCCAGTACAGGACCCTATGGACCTTAGAGTGAGGAAGTTGTCTTCAGTCCATTTGGAGATTCCGAGGTAGTCCTGCAGGCGTCCCCTCGTAATTTATTTCCACTATGTTCTTCTTCATTCTAAGACAAATGTATTTATTTTGTTCAGACATTTATATGTAGTATTCATAGACAGTCCGTGAAGCTGTGATACAAATTTGGGTTTAGTATTATGAATTTCGTAATGGCATATAATCAAGTTGTTAGACTTTGTTTTATTTCGCACTTTTATTTCCGCTGATTTATACATCACCTGTTATCCGTTAAAAATAAATGAATAACGTAAATAAACATTAAAGTTGGCTTGCCTAGCGGGTTCAATGTTAGGCCCCATCACGGTCCCGACGGTGGAAAATTCAGGTCGTGACAAGTTGGTATCTAAGCACTAGGTTGCTCAAGTCTCACAATTCACGAACAAGCTTAGTAGAGTCTGAGGGATCGGTACAAATACATCTGTGCTTATCCCCTAGAGGATACAAAATTTAGGAATGACTTCACATCTATTCTTCTCTGTCGTGCGATTTGATTTCTCAATAATAATTGAATTTCTACTCTATTCTTTCGCAAATGGAGAGAACACGTGCTTCTTCATCCACTGATCAGCAGCCCGAGTCTCTAGTTGCAACTCCTACGAGGGGCCGAGGACGAGGACGAGGACGAGGCCGTGCTAGAGGCCGAGGCAGGGGAAGAGCTCAGCCCAGAGCAGCAACCCAGTGGCGGAGCCTCAGGTAGAGTTTGCTGATGAGGTTCTTGCCCAGACAGTCCCGTTTGGACCAACTCAGGTTTCCGAGGGGTTCATTGCCACCCCAGTACTCCAGGATGCTTTAGTCCGTCTAGTGGGCCTTATGGAGAGCGTTGCTCAGGCATGTTTACTTCCTACAACACCAGCCGTCTCTCAGGCTGGGGGAGGAGCACAGACTCCCACTACTCGAACTCCAGAGCATTTAGCTTCTCAGTTCCAAACTCCAGCACCTCAGACAGCTGGGGCAGTTCAACCGGGTATTGTGGCTTAGACTGGTGATGGAGCATCTATGTCTGCTGATGCTTTGTGGAGGTTGGACCGGTTCACCAAGTTGTTCATTGCTACTTATAGTGGCGCATCTTCAGAGGATCCCCAGGACTACTTGGATAGTTGCCACGAGGTTTTACGGAACATGGGGATAGTGGAGACCAATAAGGTCGACTTTGCTACTTTTCATCTGTCAGGTCCCGCCAAAACCTGGTGGAGAGATTATTGTTTGGCTAGACCATCTGGATCACCGCCTTTGACTTGGGCCCAGTTCTCCGATTTGTTTCTGGAGAAGTTTATCCTTATCACTCAGAGAGAGGATTATATGAGGCAATTTGAGCGTCTCCAGCAGGGTTTTATGACCTTCACTCAGTATGAGACCAGATTCATTACCTTGCCCGTCAAGCTATTTTGATACTTCCCACCGACCGAGAGAGGATGAGGAGGTTTATTGAGGACTAGCTCAGCCGATCAGATTGCATATGGCTAGAGAGGCGGGGAGTGATATTTCCTTTCAGGATGCAGCCAATGTGGCCAGACGAGTCGAGATGGTTCTATCACAGGGGAGTGGTCAGTGGTCTGACAAGAGGCCTTGTCATTTTGTCTGGTTTAGTGGTGTCTCATCTGGAGGCATGGATTCTTTTGGTAGGGGCCATCCTCCTAGTCCGTTTCAGTTAGCACTTCAGGTTTCTCGTAGTGCTCCAGGTGGCCGTGGTTCCCACATGCAGTGTTTTGATCAGTTGCCCTACAGTGCACCACCAGCTCCTATCAGTGCACCGCCGCTCCAGAGTTTTTAGGGTGGTTACTCAGGTCGTTAGGGTCAGTTTCAGGGCCAGCAGTCTCAGCAGCCGAGATCTTGTTATACTTATGGTGGTCTGGGGAACCTTGCTAGATTTTTCCCTCGAGCCTCGAGCAGTTCTCAGCACTAGGGTTCTCCTGCCATGGTTCCCACACCAAGTGTTCCACCACCCACTCAGCCACCCAGAGGTGGGGGTCGAGGTGTTAGAAGTTGAGGTCAGGCAGTTAGAGGTGGAGGCCAGGCCACTATAGGTAGAGCTCAACCAGAAGGGGGCCATCCCAGGGATGTAGTTCAGATTGGCGGGACCCAGCCCGATGTTATGCTATTCCCGCCAGACCTGAGGCTGAGGCCTTCGATACGGTTATCACAGGTATAGTTACAGTTTACAGCATGGATGCTTCGATTATTTAATCCAGGGTCCACATATTCCTATGTGTCATCTTATTTTTCTCCTTATTGGGTTATGCCTCGTGATTCTCTAAGTACTCCTGTATATGTGTCTACACCGGTGGGTGATTCTATTGTGGTAGATCGTGTCAACCGTTCGTGTGTAGTGGTTATTGGTGGTCTTGAGACCAGTGTAGATCTTATACTCCCTGATATGGTAGATTTTGATGTTATTTTGGGGATGGATTGGTTGTCGCCTTATCATGCCATATTGGACTGTCATGCCAAGACCGTGACCTTAGCATTGTCGGGGTTGCCTCGACTGGAGTGGAGAGGGACTCTTGGTCATTCTTCTAGTAGGGTTATCTCATATATGAAGGCTCGTCATATGGTCGAGAAGGGGTGTTTGGCCTATTTGGCCTATTATCGTGATTCTAGTGTCGAGGTTCCTTCTATGAAGTCTATGCCCATTGTCCGTGAGTTTCCAGAGGTGTTTTCTGCAGACCTGCCGGGTATGCCACCCGACAGGGATATTGACTTTTGCATTGATTTGGCTCCGGGAACTCATCCCGTTTCTATTCTGCCATATCGTATGGCCCCGCCAGAGTTGAAGGAGTTGAACGAATAGTTGCCAGACTTTCTTGATAAAGGCTTTATTAGGCCTAGTGTATCGCCTTGGGGTGCGCTGATGTTGTTTGTTAAGAAGAAGGATGGGTCGATAAGGATGTGCATAGATTATCGGCAGTTGAACAAGGTTACTATCAAGAATAAGTATTTGTTGCCGAGGATTGATAATTTGTTTGATCAGCTTCAGGGTGACAAGGTATTTCGAAGATTGATTTAAGATTTGGCTACCATCAGTTGAGGATTAGGGAATCCGATGTCCCTAAGATAGATTTTCGCACTCGGTACGGGCATTATGAGTCCTTAGTGATGTCATTCGGGTTGACAAATGCCCCAGCAGCTTTCATGGACTTGATGAACCGAGTGTTCAGGCCTTATTTGGATTCCTTCGTGATTTTCTTCATTGATGATATTCTGATTTATTCCCGCGCAGTGGAAGGAGCATGAACAGTACCTTCGAGTCGTTCTCCAGACTCTGAATGGCAGTCAGTTATATGCCAAATTTTCGAAATGTGAGTTTTGGTTGAGTTCAGTTGCATTTCTGGGTCATGTTGTATCAGCTGAGGGTATTCAAGTGGATCCTAAGAAGATTTCAGCAGTCAAATATTGGCCTAGACCCACATCAGCCATAGATATCCGGATTTTCTTGGGTTTGGCGGGCTATTACCGTCGGTTTGTGGAGGGATTTTCGTTTATTGTCGCCCCGATGATCAGGTTGACTCAGAAGGGTGCCCAATTTCGGTGGTCAGAGGAGTGTGAGACGAGCTTCCATAAGCTCAAGACAACTTTGACTATGGTGCCGGTGTTGGTTTTGCTCACAGGTTCAGGGCCATATACTGTGTATTGTGATGCATCTCGGGTTGGACTTGGTGCAGTGTTGATGCAAGATGGCAAGGTTATTCATTATTTGATCGTATTCGAGATCGGCAGTAGAATGATCCTCATTCGATATGCATGGTCGTATTTGTGTGCCCAATGTGGATAGACTTCATGAGTTGATATTAGAGGAGGCCCATAGTTCCCGGTACTCCATTCATCCGAGCGCCGCAAAGATGTATCAGGATTTGCGGCAGCATTATTGGTGGAGGAGGATGAAGAAGGATATTGTGGCATATGTATCTCGGTGCTTGAATTTTCAGCAGGTAAAGTACGAGCATTAGAGACCTGGTGGATGATTGAAACAGATTGAGATTCCTGAGTGGAAGTGGGAGCATATCACCATGGATTTCATTGTTGGACTCCCACGGACTCAGAGGAAATTCGATGCAGTATAGGTTATTGTGGATAGTTTGACCAAGTCAGCGCATTTCATTCCTATGGCAGTTTCCTATTCTTCGGAGAGATTGGTAGAGATCTACATTAGGGAGATTGTTCGTCTTCATGGTGTGCCCGTGTCTATTATTTCTGACCGAGGTACGCAGTTTACCTCGCATTTCTGGATGGCAGTTCAGCATGAGTTGGGCACGCGAGTTGAGTTGAGTACAACATTTCATCCTCAGAGGGACAGACAGTCCGAGCGTACTATTCATATTTTGGAGGATATGCTACTAGCCTGTGTCATTGACTTTGGAGGTTCTTGGGATCAGTTTTTGCCATTAGCTGAGTTTGCCTACAACAACAACTATCAATCGAGCATTCAGATGGCTCCCTATGAGGCATTATATGGTATTCGGTGTCGGTAACCGATTGGGTGGTTTGATCCGGGAGAGGCTCGGTTGTTGGGTACAAACTTAGTGCAGATGCCTTTGATAAGGTTAAGATCATTCAGGATAGACTTCGTAAAACTCAGTCCAGGCAGAAGAGTAATGCCGACCACAGAGTTCGTGATGTGTCATTCATGGTCGGAGAGCGGGTGTTGCTTCGAGTGTTGCCCATGAAGGGCGTGATGAGATTTGGGAAAAAGGGAAAGCTAAGCCCAAGGTACATCGGTCCTTTTGAGATCCTTGATAGAGTGGGGGAGGTGACTTACAGACTTGCTTTGCCACCAAATTTATCAGATGTGCATCCAGTGTTTCATGTGTCTATGCTTCGAAAGTATCACGGCGATCCAGCCCATGTGTTATACTTCAGCAGTGTCTAGTTGGACAAGGATTTGACCTATGAGGAGGATCCGGTAGCCAGATTAGACCGGCAAATTCGTCAGTTGAGATCGAGGAATTATCCTTCGGTTCATATCCAGTGGAGAGGTCAGCCTGCCGAGGCAGCTACCTAGGAGTCTGAGTCCTATATGTGGAGTCGATATCCCCATCTTTTCCCCGACTCAGGTACTTTTCTATGTCCGTTCGAGGAGGAATGTTTGTTTTAGAGGTGGAGAATGTGATGGCCCAAAAAGTCATCTCTCATTTTATAAGTCAAAAACTGTGTTCCGAGGACTTGAAAACCTCTTTTTATCTCACCTCATTCTGCGTGTGCAGTCCGAGCGTATATCCGGAATGCTTTTATATGAAAAACTGGAAAAAAATTAATTTTGCCTTTAAAATCGAATGTAAGTTGACTTCGATCAATATTTTGGGAAAACGGACCCAGACCCATGATTTGGCGGTCCCGGAGTGTCCATAGGAAAATATGGGACTTGGGCGTATGCCTGGAATTGAATTTCGAGGTCCCAAGCCCGAGAAATGAATTTTTGAAAGAAATTATTTTACTGAAATTATAACAGTTTTTGGAAATTTGATTATATTTGAAATTGATGGTATCGGGCCCGTATTTTGGTTCTGGAGCCGGTACAGGTTTAATATGGTATTTGAGTGATGACTGTAAAATTTGGTAAGAAACGGAGGTCATTTGACGTGATTCGGACCCGTAGTTGTGAAATTTGAAACTTTGAAAGTTCTTGAGATTTTCCTTTGATTTTAATGCTAAATTCGTTGTTTAAGATGTTATTTTGGCGATTTGATCTCACGAGTAAGTCTGTAGGATATTTTAAGGTTGTGTACATGTTTGGTTTGGATCCCCGAGGGCTCGGGTGAGTTTCAGATAGGTGTCGGAGTGGTTTGGACTTAGAAAAATCTAGTGAGAATGGTGTTTGCTAGTGTTTGGTGTTTTACTCTATGCGAACGCGTGGTAACTCACGTGAACGCGAAGAACAAACGGGGAAAGGGACCTGGGTACCCTATGCGAATGCATTGGCCACGACGCGAACGCGAAGCCTCGGGTAGGTTTCTCTACGCAAATGCGTCTAGGCCCTCGCGAACGCACTATGTTAAGGGAGCTGGGGATGGTGAAGCTGGAACCCTATGCGAACGCGGCCAGAGGCACGCGAACGCGAAGGACAGGGAGGGGTGAGCCTATGCGAATGCATAGACAGTGTCACAAAGGCGAAGGCCAATATGGCCCAAGGCTACGCGAACGCGACAGACCTCACGTGAACGCGTAGAAGGACTGTCCAACCCACTTAAAACAGTAGAAAAATGGGATTTTAGCCATAACTTCATATTTTCAAAACCAAGGAAGCTTAGGGGAGATTTTTGAAGGGGGATTTCACCACCAAGTTCTAGGTTTGTGTTCTTAAAATCGTTTTCTTCATTTTCCATTAATACCCATTAGATTTTTAGGCCTAAATCTTGTTCTTGAAGGGTAGAAATTAGGGATTTTAGGAGAATTAGGGATTTTACAAATTTGAGAATTTAGACCTCGATTTGGGGTCGAATTCCGAAACTAATTACATATTCGGGCTCGTGGGTGAATGGGTGATCGGTTTTTGGTTCGAACCTCGTGTTTTGACCAAGCGAGCCTGTGGTCGACTTTTGACTTTTTGGGAGAATGATAGAAAAACTCATAATTAAGCATTGGGGTTGAACTATTTAGCATTTATTGGTATTATTAAGCTGATTATGTCTAGATACAATTGAATTGGAGGCTAGTTCTAAAGGGAAAGCGGTAATTGAGGCTTGTGTTTGGTCGTGGAATTCGAGGTAAGTGTTTGGATTAACCTTAGCTTGAGGGAATAGTTATTGTGTCTTATTTGCTACGTGTTAGTGATATGTTCAACGTATAGGTGTGCTGACGAGTATCTATACGTTGGTGTCAAGCATGTCCGTGAATTGAATATTGAACTTTATGTGATTTTTCATTAAACATTACTCGAGTTTAATTTGATGATTATTAATGTTGATAGAATTTTCCTTGGTATTGATCATTGTCGAGTATTGGTTCAAGTTGAGAATTATTTCGTGAAATTGAACAACTAGGTGAGACTGGTTATAGTTGTTTCCCTTGCCGGGATGATATTGATTCTACGATTGGCTCCCTTGCCGGGACGTTATGGTTCTTATTATTATTTTATATTGTTGATTTCCTTGCCGGATTGTTGTTATTGATTTGTTTGGGTGAGCAAGAGTGTAAAGCACAAAGGGTGATGTCGTGTATAATATTGTGAGGATGAGAGTAAAAGAACGAAGGGTGATACCGTGCCATGTTATGAATTTAAAAGCACGAAGGGTGTGCCGTGCCGTTTCTATTGATTTATTGTGAGGATGAGAGTAAAAGCACGAAGGGTGATGCCGTGTATTCTATCTATTATTTGGTGAGTATGAGATTAAAAGCACGAAGGGTGAGCCGTGCCGTTTCTATTGATTTATTGTGAGGATGAGAGTAAAAGCACGAAGGGTGATGCCGTGTATTCTATCTATTATTTGGTGAGTATGAGATTAAAAGCACGAAGGGTGATGCCGTGCATTCTATTTATTATTTGGTGAGGATGAGAGTAAAAGCACGAAGGGTGATGTCGTGCACTTGTTTTTGTGCTGTTACTTCTGTTGTTTAAATTGATATCTTATTTGTTGCCTTACTTATTATTTTCATTATTTGATATTTCCTCCCCTCAAATTGTTTCCCTTTCTTTGTATTTAGCTACTTAATTCTTGTTGTTATTATTTTCTCTGTATATGATTAAACTGCACAGGTTTAGTTGGTTGTCGTGTCCTAGTCTCGTCACTACTTCGCCGAGGTTAGGCTTGACACTTACTCAGTACGTGGGGTCGGTTGTACTGATGCTACACTCTGTACTTTTGTGCAGATCCCGGTACAGGTCCCTACGGACCTTAGAGTGAGGAGGTTGTCTTCAGTCCATTTGGAGATTCCGAGGTAGTCTTGCAGGCGTCCGCAGGCCTTGGCATCCCCTCCTACTTTATTTCCACTCTGTTCTTATTTATTCTGAGAAAGATGTATTTATTTTGTTCAGACCTTTATATGTAGTCTTCATAGACAGTCCGTGAAGTTATGACACCAAATTCTGGATTTAGTATTATGAATTTCGTAATGGCATATAATCAAATTGTTAGACTTTGTTTTATTTCAAACTTTTATTTTTGCTGATTTGTACATCACCTGTTATCTGTTAAAAATAAATGAATAAGGTAAATAAATATTAACGTTGCCTTGCCTAGCAGGTTCAATGTTAGGCGCCATCACGGTTCCGACGGTGAGAAATTCGGGTCGTGACAATGTTAAAAGGACTAATTAATAAGAAAGAAGAAAATTTTATCATAATTTATTCATTCACTCGAACAACATTAACTAATTAAAAAAAAGCATACAATCTAGAATCTTTTACAAGGATAATATGGTACATATAATACTTATTACTTGAAGTGGTAATTTTTCCTCCAAAAACATCGTCTATAAAGAGAAATTAGGTCAAATACAAAAACATAACATATGATATTATCTTCATAAAAATAAATATATAAAGATAAAAGTTATATAATTAATTTACATGAATTCTTAATCGTTACAAGTTCAGAAGATACCCAGTAACTCTACATTGAAATGTTTTGCCAATGTAACATTTATTTTTGCAGTTTAAATAAATATTACATTTATCTCGATGTCAATTGTTATTGCACATAATTCATTCTTATTCTTAGTTTTATGCACTTTTATTAATAGACGCAAAAATTACGTGCAACGCACGTACACTAAAGCTAGTATCTTTTACATATGCTTCCATCAATTAATCATTATTAACTAGTGCCTCTTTTCAATGTTAATATATGTTTGAGCTAGTTCGTGCATCTAGACTATATATATACCACTAGGCACTTGTTAGTTGTTACCTTTTATCAGTACATATATTGAATAACTTTATCCACCAAGGATTAAAGGAAATGGAACGAAATTATACTTAACATTTTTTTGTCTTGGCTAAGAATTGTATCTTGATATCTGTGATTTTGACCTCAATATATGAGTCCGGGACCTAAATGTGGTCTTTTTGGACTCAAAAGACCGAAATAAGTGGAAAAAAAACTTAGTGACCAAACTATATATAACGCCCTTTAAAAAGGCGCTATATGTATAACGTCTTTCATAAAGGCGCTATGTCTGACTTTGACAAGACTGGCAGGTATACCTCCTTTATAAAAGGCGTTATACATATTTTATGGGCCCACCAATAACTTTTCTGCGCTTAACTGACATGACAATAATTCAAATGGGTATAGTGCCCTTTTAAAGGGCGTTATACCTCAAAAAATTTGACCCCCCGGATTGGGCACTGCCTTATTTAAAGGCGTTAACGATTTTGCAAAAAAATCCAATCAGAAATATTCTCAAATCCTGTTAAATTTTTCTTCTTGTTAAATTCTCAAGCATTTTGTCATAATGTCTGAAGAGCGAAAAGTAAGGGTTTGTTATATTGGGTGGGGGGTGAGGTTGTGGTGGCGAATAACTCAGTAAGCTATAATTTATCTCCACAGTGTCATGTTAAGTTGCCACTTACAATGGAGTACAATAGACTGGTATCCTTTTTTTCTAAAAAAATGAGTGTGAGCAAACGTTCGGTGAACCTTAAAGTAACAATCCGTATTCTGCCACTCTGCAAGGGTTGCTTGTTACGCTGAGTTTAACATCAAGGATGATGAAACTTTGAGTGATTTTTTGAGGACTCCGGATGAATACCGGAAATTTCTTTTGATAAAAATGTTGGAAATGTACGTGAAGGTTGAAGACGTTTGCAATAATGAGGTTGCGCAAAGCAGGGATAACCCTCACTCATCGAGTGGTTATTCTGGAGCAGTTTTTTCCGAACAGGTTCCGGCTGAAAGAGTTTGGCCTGATTTAAACTTATCTCCACGGGCGATTGAGGAGCGAGAAAATAATTTCTCTCCTACTTTACATATTATACAAGATGAGTGGTAAACTTCAATTTTTCTTTGTGTTATGATGTTTATTTTTGTTATATTGAATTTGTATTAACACTCATGTATTCCACAGGGGGTACCGGCCAGATATGAATTTAACAAGTTATGAACCCACGCTCATTTGGAATATGCATAGTTTTGGTGTGTTGGATCATGGTGGTCCATCCGGGAGTCATCACTAACAGGATAATGTCCATCATGGAATGTCAACACATTACGAATTGTAAGTGAAACAATATAGCTATATATAAAGTATTTATCAATTTGAGTAGCTTATTATTTGTTGTTTGTGCACTAAAAATGAGCAAGTTGAACCACCTCTCCTAACTCAATTTCCCGAAGACAACATATTTAATCGGGATCTGGCATATGCACAGAGTCAGGAAGAGAACAGTGATTATGACAACAACGCTGATGAGTCCAGAGATGACACACCCTGATGAGGGCGGTGATGAGGAGGAAGAGAATGATGGACTTGATTTGACGAGGGATCATGATCCACCCTCCATTAGATCAAGAGTGTACGAGTCCCAAGTGTCGTTTCATTCAAGGGAGATTCCCTACCTTGATCATTTGCCAAGTATGCAGGTTGTGGATGCCCTCAAGGGATTTTGACGAAATTTGGACATCAATGTGGGGTGAGTCTATACCAGCGGTGCTGGCAAAGGGCATGCTTTTTCCTGATAAAGCGCTCCTAAGAAGGGCGGCGAAAATGTACAGCGTAAAAGATTGTCGTGAGATGACGGTAGGAGATTCAAGTCCGGATGTGTACATGGTTGTTTGCCGTAGATGGTTTACGGGTTGTCATTGGATGCTGCATGCGATCAAGAAGAAAACAGGTATGTGGAAAGTGGGTAAATACATTGGCACCCACACCTGTGAAATGGACACATTCAACGGGAATCACTACACTTGGATGTTGACTTGATTTCTCTTTTTCTGATTCCACACATTTGAAGCGTCCATAAGGTACAAGATCAAAGAGTGCATTACATCTGTCCACCAGGAAAATGGATGTACCATTACCAAAAAAAAGGCATTTCTCGAGCACAAACATGCATTTGAAATTTTTTATGGTAACTGGAATAAGTCATTTGCAGTTCTACCCAGATACATGGCCACATTGCAACACTTTAACCCCGAGACCATTGTTGAATAGAAACTTGAGAGGAGTCCGTGAGAACTAGAATATATATATATATATATATATATATATATATATATATATATATATATATATATATATATATATATATATATATATATATATATATGTTCAAATATGTGTGTTGGGCATTTAAACCAGCAATTGATGGTTTTCTGTATTGTCGGCCAGTAATATCCATAGATGACACTCATATCTATGGAAAGTATGACATTAAGTTGTTGATCGGCGTTGCAGTAGATGCTAATAGATAAATATTTCCTTTAGATTTTGCTATTTGTGCCAATGAAATCCAAGAGGCGTGGACACTATTTTTGAACCACTTGAAAGAACACGTTGTCAAATAGCATTCATGTATTTGTCTAATATCTGATCGGCATGGTGGTATTTTAAGTTCTGTAGAGAATTTAACTGCATGGCAAGAACCGTATGCCTACCAACGTTGTTGTGTGAGGCACATAAAGGCCAATTTCCTGATGGCACATCCCAACACGTATTTTCATGATTTAATGTGGATGGCTGCAACAGATCACCAAGAGCATAAATTCCTGAGGCACATGGAATCTATCAAGCAGGAAGACGAGGCAGCCTATCGCTGGTTACTGTGACATAATCCTGAAAAGTGGACTTTGCATGCGGATGGTGGCACAAATGTGTCAGAGTCTTTCAACGGGTTATTGAAGTCTGTACGAGGATTGACTGTCACTGCCATGATGCGTATGTCATTCAAGAAGATGACGGAGAGGTTTTTTGAAAGGGCTGCAGCTGCAACGTCATTGATGGAAAGGGGTGTTGAATTTATGCCACTACCAATGAAAAGATTTGAGAAATACAGGCGGCGAGCACATTGGCATTCATTTTTACAATATGATCACGACTGAAATATTTTTGAAGTTCGTACCGTTATCTATCAAAACCGGGGGAATAATGTACACACCATAAATGAATCTAAAAGGTTATGATCTTGTAGGAAATGGTCCATCTACCACATGACGTGATCACATTCCATCAGGTGCTTTCGACATACAAGTTTAGGGCCAACCAACTACATTGATAAACAATATAGTGTTGCTGCATACTTAAACACCTATAGTGGGCAGTTGCAGCCAGTGGGTACTGAGCATTATTGGTCACCAGAACCATTTAAAATAGTGTGTAACAAGGAGTTTTTGCGTCAGCGACAGGTGCAAAAAAGAACCCGTATACGGAACCAAATGGATGTTCGCGATACCGTTTATGCACGTAAATGCGGTATATGCTCACAAACAGGACACGATCGTCGAAAATGTCCTTTAGATGGTTTGGGTGGTGGTGGTAATCCAGCTCCTGGTGGAAGTTCATCTAATGTGCGCAACTATCAAGGATACACATAATGTTTTATTTCCGTAATGTGGTTGTAATAAGTGTATGTACTTGTTTATGTTCCAAAATATTTCAAATAAATTATGCTTCCATTGCTATTGATATTTAACATTTTCAGTGGAGTAAATTAATGAATTTCTCCCTCCCGTTCATGTTATCAAAAATAGTATTGGACTAAAAATTCAAACTTATTACGTTGACTTTCGAATTTCAATCTAAAATTATTAGAAAACTACACTGTCAGAAGAGGAATATGTTTGATAAATATGTGAATATATATATATATATATATATATATATATATAATGGTCCTACTCCAGTATGTAATAGGATATCATGATTAAATACTAAGTTTTGTAAGTTATGTGTGCTGTCTTGTCGTCCTGTAAAGTTGCCCGCCTGCAAAAATTTGTATTGTATCCGAAAGAATATTTAACACGTGAAGCATAGCACGGTTAAATACTACGTTATGTGTGTTATCTTGTCGACCTGAAAAGCTGTCCGCCTGAAAAAAACCGTATTGTATCCGAAAGAATATTTAACACGCGAAGCATAACACGGTTAAATACTACGTTATATGTGTTGCCTTGCCTATAAATAACTAGCGCATTTTAGTTATTATCTTCACTTAACTAAAACAAATAGCAAAACTTTTCATAAAAGCATGATTTTTTTTGCATTAACAAATGTCTGGACGCAATTATGTACCAATGTGCTATTGTGGCAAACGATGTATGGTGAAGGACTGTTGGGAGGATGGTCATGTTGGGCGCAAATACTGGATGTGTGTAAATAGGTTTGGAGGCAATGACGGAAATTATTGTAATTTTGAGGTATGGCTTGATGAACCCTGTAAACAGGAATGCTACAAACGATCTTTGCAGTATCTTTCGAATATGAACCGTCAATATGAATGCCGTGAGTATGAAATGAAATGAGAAATTGCGAAATTGAAGGAGAAACTAAAAGAGGTAGAAGAAGAAAAAAATAGGTTGTTGGAGAAATTTAAGTGGTTGAAGCAGAGAATAATGGGCGATAATGACTAAACAAACATATGTATGTGTTGAGTGTAGTATTTTATATTTATACTTTTCATGTCATGTATTTTTATTAGTTATACTGAATTTAAATTATGTTAAGTTGCTATGTTTGTGTTAGTGTTTTAGTATTAAAATAACGAAGAATCGGGAAAATAAAAACATAATGTGCATATAATGTAAACAATAAAAATTGTTGCTATTATTTACATAAAATACAAAAAAAAAAACAATGTGTCCCACAACCTGTGTGCTTCAATGCAGCCGTTGGCCTGAAGCGCATCCCATCTAGCCCGACCACGTTATCAGGATCATCCTCATCACGTCACCTCTTTATCGCAGGATGCGCTGCAGCATGATCATCTGTAGTGATGGAAGGATCGGTAGAAGGGGCCGTCGGTCTAGTAATAACCTATAGAAGAACAAGTCAGCTCAGTATATGAAAATTATAATGACCCGACCGGTCGTTTTGAGTATTTGCACTTTGATCGGTTGTTTGAGGGCATGAGTAACTCTGTATGATGTATTATGACTTATGTGAATTGTTGATTTTGGTTTTCAGGTATTCAGAATTGATTTGGAGGAATGATTCACAACTAGAAGCATTAAATCTGGAAGGTTTGACCAAGCTTTGACTATTTAGTAATTGACCTCGGATTGGATTTATGATGGTTCCATTAGCTCCGCTGGGTGATTTTGGACTTTGGAGCACGCCCAGAATGTGATTTGGATGTCCGTGGTAGAATTATGCTTGAATTGGCGAAAGTTGGGAAATTTGGTGATTTTGGGTCGGCACTGAAAATTTGATATCGGGGTTGGGATGGAATTCTGGAAGTTGGAGTAGGTTTGTAGTGTCATTTTCGACGTGTTTGTGAAATTTGAGGTCATTCGGATGTGGTTTGGTAGGTTCCGGCGTCGTTGGCAGAATTTATAAGTTTAAAAGTTCTTAGGCTTGAATCCGAGGGTAATTTGGTGTTTTGATGTTGTTTTGAGTGATTCGAAGGTTCGACTAAGTTTGTATGTTGATATATGACTTGTTGGTATTATTGGTTGAGGTCCCGAGGGAATCGACTGAGTTTCAAGTGGTTATCGGATCGATTTTGGACTTGGGAGATAGCTGATTCTGCTGATGTTTGAGGCTGCTGGTGTTTTCCGCATCTGCGGATGGGGAGCCGCAGGTTCGAGGTCGCAGGTACGCTTTGGTAGCCGCAGAGCGAAAATGGAAAGCCAGGGATAGAGCCACAGGTGCGAAGGATTGGTCGCATATGCGAGCCCGCACGTGCGAGGCCTTGAGCGAAGATGCAGAAGGGAAGAGTCAAGCCAGTTCCGTAGAAGCGGAAGAGTTCGTGCGCGCTCGCAGGTGCGGAACCTGGGGCACAGGTGCGGAATGAGTACTTAAGTGATTTTCCGTAGGTGCGGATGATATTCCGCAGAAGCGAGACCGCAAGTACGGATTTTTGGCCGCATGTGCGAAAGGCCTGGGCAAAAACAATAAAAAGGAGACTTCACGATTTTGGTTCATTTCCACCACTTTCAAGTCGATTTTTGGAGCTCTTAGAGTGATTTTGAAGGGAGATTCAAGGGGTTTTCAGTGAGGTAAGTTGCTTGAGCTCTAATTCTCCTATCTATGGTGATTTTCCGTTGTTTTTATCATTTAATTAGTGGAAATGAGGAGTTAGGGTTTGGAATTTTGGAGAGTTTGATGTGAGGATTTCAGGGATCAAACAGAGTCAGATTTTGATAAATTTCGTATGTATGGACTCGTGAGTGAATGGGATTTCAAGCTTTGTAACTTTTATTGAATTTCGAGACATGGTCTCGGGGGTCGGGTTTGAGCTGATTTCGGGTTTTTGGTCTAATTTGGTAGTTTTTCTTGTGGAATTCACTCCTTTAGCGTATATTGATGGTATTGTACTGGTTGTGAATATATTCGGAGCATTTGGAGGCCGAATCTAGGGGCAAGAGCATCGCGAAGTAGAGATTTGATCAGTTTGAGGTAAGTAACGATTGTAAATCTAGTCCTGAGGGTATGAAACCCCGCATTTTGTGTCATGTGGCTATTTTGAGGTGACGCACATTTTAGGTGACGGGCGTGTGGGCGTGCACCATTGGGATTGTGACTTGGTCCGTCCCATAGCAACTGTAAAGTTGCATTTTTTGTTGAAACTATATGATACTTATGTGTTTTAGAAGGAATTTCTGTAAATCGGGCTAGATGCCATGTTTAGGCCTTATGCAAGTGTTGTTTGGACCCTTAGAGGTCTTTTCTTGCTATCCTCTCATTGTTTTTGGATTGAAAATTTGTACTTAGTCATGCTTATACATATTTACTTCGTTACTCAGTCCCCATTACTCTATTTTGATGCATTATATAAATGTTGTTTGGATTGAATATTTTGATTTCTGAGAGCCCGAAGGGCTGGAGACGTTTATGACTGAGTGAGGCCGAGGGCCTGATTGTTAGGATATTTATGAGTGAGGTCGAGGGCCTGATTGTATTTTTATATATGGGAGCGGGCTGCACGCTGCAACATGTTTGATATAGGCAGAGGGCCTCATTGATTTACGCCATGATTGGCTTGATATAGTGCTTCGGATGAAGGAGCCCCTCTGGAGTTTATACACGCCCCAAGTGAGCGCAGGTACCTACTGAGTGCGAGTGGCGAGTGACTGGGAGTCATGAGTGATGGCGAGGTTTGCCCGAGGGGCTGTATATGAGTGATGTTTTGCCCGATGGGCTATTTATGATTTCATCATTTTTCTCACCTTTGCATTGAGCCTTTATTTGAAAACTATTGAAAGATGTTTTTAAATGATTTTACTAGAACTGGATTTAAACGAGCTGATTTGATTCAAACTCTGGTTTTAAAAGCATGCCGTATTTTACTCAGTTTTTGTGATGTGAACTTTACTTGCATTATTGCTCGTCACTAATTCTCAGTCTTTGTTTATTGTTGTTACTTACTGAGTTGGCATACTCACGTTACTCCCTGCACCTTGTGCAGATCCAAGCGCGTGCTTCTGGACATGATAGAGGTTGTTGATTATTCCTGACACAGATCTTGGAGTTATCAAGGTAGCTGCCTGGCGATCGCAACCTTGCTTTCCTCCTTCTTTATCTTCCCTTAGTTTTACTTGATTAATCCTAGACTATGTTAGTCTTGATACTTACAGACAGTTATAGTAGTTGCTCATAACCAGTGACACCCTGATGTCGGGCTTTTCTTTTCCGCACTTTTGTTTTGATATGAACTCCTTATTGAAGGTTTTATATTGAATAGCTTTGAACTTATCTTTAAAATGAAAATATCGATTCATTTTGGTAATTGTGTCGGCTTGCCTAGTACCACGATAGGAGCCATCACGACAGGGTTAGTTTTGGGTCGTGGCAAAAATATATATTAGTAATGTACGTGTTAAGTCACAAAGATTTAAATTGTCTTACCATGGTCTCATTGGGCTCCTGAATATAATCATCTGTCGCAGCCAGGTCAGCATCGCACAAAGTGCCCTCCTTGATGGGCGAGGATGAAGCCTTAATAAGAAAATTATAAAGTTATTTATGGCTAATCAATGAGATAAAAATAAATTTAAATTTAATAGTAATACAAACATACCTGCGCATGTGAAAGATCCCCATCACTCCTCGATGATGAGCCATAACTCAACTGCCGCCCATTATCCACATCTCGGGATGACCGATCCTCAGCAACGGTTGATGGTCCTGGAAAGTACTGATCCCAATCCTCTCCGGTAATGCTCATGCCCGTGATCAACAATGGATCTGATGGGGTCACCGATGAAGTCCCTAGAATGAGCTGCAGCTGAAGGCTGTATGGCGACATGCTGTTGTGATGCTCGTCTGGCTCATGTAGGTCACTCGGCAGATCATCTCCAACATCCTCAACAGGTGCCTCAACACCCCCTTGAGGGGGACCACCTCCTCGCCGGACCCCACGACCCCATGGGACAGCCCTGCCTCGTGGAATTGTCCTGCCTCGTGGGACAGCCCTACCTCGTGGAACAACCCTACCTCAATGGTACTAATATGGCACCACATAAGCAGGTTCGTGTCCTAAGCAATCATCCTCTAGGGCTCGCCGCAGTGTCCGGGCAGCCAGCTCTGTAACCTGCCGACCATACTCGTGCAAAATGGCCGCTCCCTCGCCTGTATGCTGGTGCATCTGCAGTCCTAACTGGTGGAATAAATGTAGGTCAATAGCCTGCACAACGTGTAAAATATAAATTACGGAATGATAGGTTACATTGATAAGTAAGAATACCAAATAACATAATAGTGCCTCGTGCCTCCCGACGTATGGAACGTACCGACCGCCAGCTTGATGAATGGGATTCCCGACGAAAAATTAGGGTAACACCACAGTACCAGCCCATATTATCATNGGGGGGGGGGGGGGGGGGGGGGGGGGGGGGGGCGGAATCAGGTCAAGTCGCCGGTCCCAAGTATCGATTTGCGCCTTTAGCCCTGCCACATATGCATGGTTCACCCTGGAACGATCATCCCGCTGGAAATGTGTGGTCTGCCAGGTGGGCAGTGTCACAAGTTGCGGACGGCCAAATTGGTGAATTACCCGCTCGGTGGCATGATGCTCCACAATATCAAGGCACATCAACGGGATGAAATAACTCCAAATAGGTCGGCTGACCGAGCAATAATCGGGCAAGCCAGCTATTAATGCATCATTGTATGGCGTCCAGAAGAACAATTAAGTAACAACAGAAAACGTGAGTATACACAACACATGTGAAGCTATGCCAAGTAAACGTAGGTATACATTTACCTGTGCGCCCTCGAGCAAATCCAACAAATCCCTGCACAAGAGGAGATTATGTCGAGCCTCGTACTGTTGTCTGTATCCCCGCCAGAGAACCCACCTCCTAGCTAGAGGGAGAAACGAAGGTGGTACATCCAGAGCTAATGGTGGTAGAGGTGGATGCAACTGTAGGAACCGCTCCCAGGCCCAAACCTAACATACAAAGTTGACGTAAAATTTAAGATATATTTTTACTAGGTACGTTATAATGAATAGAGTATTCGAATATGTTGTCACAGGTAGAAGCGATAAAAATCCAGCAACGTCATGCTGGGTGCCCATGCTCGCCTGGCATATTTGCCTACACAAGTAGGCGAGAACAACAGCACCCCAGCTGTATTGGGGTAAATCATCTAGCCGCTCAAGATGATTAAGAAATATTAAGCTGACTAGGTTCTCCAAAGTGTTCGGGAACAAGACCCCTCCAAACATAAGGACTAGCAATAACCTCGTGTACCGGTGAATATGCAGATCCGGTGTATCGCCAGTGATGTCAGGGTGCAATATCTGCAAATGGTCTCGAATAGTCGTCAACTGCAGATGATTGGCCCCAGCTAGTGCATTCTCATCCTATGGTCGAAAACCAGTGAGCTGCTGCAGCATGTCCAGGTACTGCCCACCTGTCATCTCTCCCATGGCTTGCGGCAGAGCAAACGAGGTGTCCATCAATGGGCATCCCATATATAACCTCCACGTCTTGCAGTGTGATGGTGGCCCCGCCAATGGGCAAGTGGAATGTGTGCGTCTCCGGTCTCCACCAATCTATCAGAGCCGTGACCAAAGACCAATCGAGTTGTAGCCGCCCGATCTCCAAAATCATGTAGAAGCCCGTATCCTGCAAGCGTCTGTCTACACGGGGATGGAGAACTTTGCCCATTAGAAAGTCCCAGATGTCGTCCACTCTCCTGACGCGGACAGTAACTCTCCCTCCCATATGTGAGCGGATCTATGATCGCCCTGTAACGACAGTAGCTCATCGCTGGAAGGTCAGGGATGCATAGGAGGCACCTCCATGTCGTCTACTGTAAATTAAACAACATTAACATGTTAGTTTTATAATTTTATATGTTTGTTTGTAAATTAAATAATTAATTTTTATAATTATACAATATTTAATTATTAAGTATTCACATATGGTTCCAAGCTCGATATTTGAGGCCCAATAGAACCAAGATATCCTGAATTCTTGTATGTGTTAGTGTTATTATTTTACATGTTAGTTTTATAATTTTATATGTTTGTTTGTAAATTAAATAATTAATTTTTATAATTATACAATATTTAATTATTAAATATTCTCATAGTAGCACCGAGCTATCCTGAATTTTTGTATGTGTTAGTTTTATTAGTTAGTTTTATAATTTTATATGTTTGTTTGTAAACTAAATAATTAAATTTTATAATTATATAAGATTTAATTATTAAGTATTCACATATGGGTTCCAAGCTCGATATTTGAGGCCCAGTAGCACCAAGATATCCGAAAAATATTATTATTTTTTCATGTTATTTTCTTACAGTCGTTGACTAGAATTGGACAGAGTTTGTGTTTGATCTATCAATTATTTTGACGTATTTTTGAGTATAAGAGATACTTAAACTACAGCGGTACTACGCTAAAAGGACTATATATTTTACTACGCTAAAAGGCACTGTATATTTTACTATGCTAAAATGGCACTATATATTTTACTACGCAAAAATGACACTATATTACTAGTCTTTAACAAATAAATAATCTAAACTAGATAAAAATAACAAATACATTTAATCACAAAACATTCACGAATATATATATATATATATATATATATATATATATATATATATATATATATATATATATATATAA
>MDKI01179046.1:0-45968 GCA_005239505.1 Nicotiana paniculata | reverse complement strand
TGGTTCACTTAGTCCTTATACCTGATTTCTTGATAATTAGTAAAAGAAAGTATTTCAAAAATCAAGTGTTTTAGTAGTTTAAACATAAAAATTATATTTGAGATTTTTTGAAATCGACGTATCACTTTAGAGATTTTTAAAATACACTTTAACAAGGAAGAATGACTGATCGAAAATATAAATGCCTTTATTTTTAAGTTGCACAGCCCAAAGACGGATAAGAATTCATATATATGGACATATAGTTAAGAAAGCCGACAAAATGACATATATAGATGTCGAATACCCTATTTAACCGAACGAGTGGAATATCAACCTAATAGCATCATGAAAATACTTCAACTACGATCCCAATGCCTTTCATAGAAGGTCTTTCTAGGAATAGAATAGTAAAATATCACATTTGGCGTCTTAGGAATTTCCCAGAATTCGTGCTAAAAGGAAGGACAAAGCTTAGCCTTAACATACCTCTCCAACGAACGTCACAATGCCTGTAGTTCCTTCACGAAAGTTGTTCCTTACGTTCTAAGATTTGCAAACACTATATATATGCAACTTATACGCACGTATAAATAGTTCATAATTGAGTTTAAATCGGCAGATTTTCCATATGACCCTAACTTGACGAAACGTCCGTAGAATTTTGTAAAAACGATCATAAATGAGTCCGAAGATGATTACCTTGGCAAACCAAGTATAAATATTGAAGAACCAGCAAGAACAACAAATTCCTATCTTCCAAAATTAGCTCCAAACACAACTAATAGAAGGGAAAAACTATTGCAAAGCGTAGAGATTGTATTTCTAGGCACGAGGGCAAACTTTAACGATAGAAATCGTTAAAAATGCACCGTAATCACTCAAAAACACCATGGAACCCTCTCTTCAGCTTTCTCACTGTTTTGGGACGAAGATGAAATGTTTTGGGGTCTTAAAAGTCGAATTTACCGACTTATACCACTTGCTTGACCCGACCCGGTTCGCGACCTGTTTCAGCCCGGATTGTCCGCGGTAAAACAGTCATAACTCCTTACTCCGATGTCGGTGTTATGTGAAGTATTTTTTGGTTACGAACTAGAATCGTAGACCTTCAATTAGGTAGTTTGTGGGTTCCTTAGATTATTACATATTGGGAGAAATGATCTGATACATTTGACTCAAAGTTTAGAAAATTTATTAGAGAAATTTACGATAACTTTTGCCGACCTTTATTTCGCAACTTGCTTGACTCCAAAACTTTACATGTGACTAGTGTGATATTATAATACCTCCTAACACATTATTCTTAGCATATTAGACACTCTTAGTCTTATCCCACAGGTGCAAGTTAACTTAAACCTTCTGAACGTGCGGGGTGCTACCTTAGCCCTTTCTTTAACCACGAACCTTGTATAAGGGATTCGTTTGACCTAAAGCTTTAGTTCAGTTCCTTGATATTACCACACATTTTCAGTCTATCTCCCAATGTGCTATATCCAATCATATATACCTAATATAACAATGCTACGTTACATATATTACGTTAGAGAAGAGAAAAAAAAACACATGGGGTCTCACATAGCACTCCCTAATTACCCAAATTCTCTAGCATCATTCACATATCCCGCCTCCTACCGAACAATCACTAGAATCCCTCTCGGAAACTTGCCAACCGTGCAACAGCTAACCTATTCACCGGAGATAACCCACCTATGCAATTCACCAACTGACACCTTCCAACGATGCCTTACTACACTATCTCTACGACATCAATACTCCATCCTAAGCCCGTTCTCATTCACCAACCTTACCAATCCGTCCGCTCACCATGGACATCTACTAAATGCGCTAGAATACCTTCTAATTCACCACTATGCTGCCGCTCCCCCACCTTGCGACTACTCTATTTGCGCTTCCTACACCTGGCCTCCTAGAAATGGAACCACCGCCTAGCCTCAATTTAATATCATTCTTTGCCAACCGCATTCTTCAACACTCCTTCACCATACTATGGCCCCATGCACCCGAAGAAACCATGTAACTGACGAACTTAACATATTCCATTCGATCAAAGAAGACAATAATACGTCACAGGTGAATACTCCAACTTACTTGAAACACCAAGTCTTACTACTTTATATATAAAAAACGTGGCCATCTATAGATCAATTGCCTTCCTTCCGCCGGAATCTAAATACTGAAATCTCAAAATCACACTCTGAGAAGACCTCCCTTCAAGCCATTCATCACCCCAACCTATCAACAATCATTCTATCATCATATCGACGTCGCACGATAACCAATCGTAAACATTATCACAACCTGAGCATAGCCTCAAAGTTCTCAGAAACATAGCAACCGAGCTGAAATAACATAATATTCTTCTGCACGACAACAACAATAGCCCCATCCAACTACACATGGGAAACACCTCGCACCATATCCGTAGCACCATATCAATTCCTCAAATCACCCCAAACATGACCAACTCGAACACGATACATAAAGAAATGACTCAGGAAAAGACTACTCGACTCACGCAACTTATTAGGAACTCTTCTCAGAATATAGAAAGTAATACACAAGAAAATAAATATAGGAATCTTACATCATCATACTATTGCGGCGTGCAACCCGATCCAAATAACATACCCGTGGCGGCGTGCCACCCGATCCCAATAACATACCCGTGGCGGCGTGCCACTCGATCCCATCATAAAATTCACATAAGGAATATACACGGAGCTGAATTGCTCACTATTACAAATTACTGAATATCGATCATAAGCACGCTAAGTGCATAATACCATCCTGGGGAGACTGATAAAGCCACATGCTACAAAACTTAAGCACAACTAAGGTGCGAGATATATGAATCTCAAGAGCTCTCCTGCTTGCATAACATCATCACTACACGGAGACTCAACACATAAGGATATATTAAGCAGTTTCCCAACTCACACGGCACAACCACAACATTACATGAATTTGACGAAGACGGAACAACACCTGATATCCCAACACACCTCCTTGAGAAGCGCTATACTGAAATTAACATATCTGCCTCACATGAAGACCATAATCGTATTTAAATGCATCCACAAACATCGAGTCTACCTTGCATACACCAAACTAGGCTAATAGCCTTACCTGGGTCCATATTAACCCCTTTCCTCTCATAAGACACAATAACAACCGTCATAGCTGGGACAACATCCCACAATTCACAACCAACTGGACCGAACGCCTTCCTGGCATAAATTTTCAACAAGCAATATTGCACTTCCTTATACTTGGTCCAAATCTTCAATCTATCAGGTGACTACATGTCACACTTATACAATCTTCTCGTGGTTACGCTCCCACGACCTTCCATACCAAGTAACAAGCCCGCACACTCGCATCATCGACCACACTAATACTGCAACACATCAAGAACCCATGACCAGGGTACAAAGCCCCTTTTCACCAAATATCGATCTCAGGTGACACTGAAGATAAAGCCAGCTTACTCTAGACTCTCAAATCACTTTTTCTTGATCATCCGAGCTCATGACATCCTTGCTAACACCGAATTGCAGTCTCGATTCTTACTCCCAGTTACATACTGTTTACCGCACCTAACATGCCAATAAGAGATAGCGCAAGAATTCCATCATAACTTCTGAACCACAAATAGGGTGAACACTTCATCATACAGAAACCTTTTACTTAACTCAATTCAAGAGTACCATCTTAACACACGAGTGAATTCTCACAATCACCCAACATGAAAATATTTAAGTAGTAGTCTATACCACCATAACCCTTCCGGGATCCGCCTACTCCTGACATGCCATAGCTCTCGAATGCTCCCACACGAAATCTATTACGACGGCCGACAAGCCCCTCACACACCGGCACAAACCACATGCATAACTTAATCATTTTGAAGGAACTGATCATTGCCGTAAATGAGCCATTTCAATCATGGCTAATCAATCTATCTTCTTTTTCCTCAGGTTTAATAGTAACTTCCTCCAACTCGTAGAAAAGTCAACCCTCACTCATCCCGAGTGACCTTGATTCACGAGACCATCATGTCTCACTATCACAAACCGTCTCGTACCCCCTGAAAATCTTTCTACAACCTGGTGTTTATTTCTATCACTCCTCCAATACTATCCAACATGCTGAAAATAACATAGAACCCCAATCATCTTCCTTTTTCTCTGAAAGAACTCCGCAAAAGCTCGATTCTCGATCATACTGCTGCCTGAAACCCTTAAACATCCCATTCTTAACTTTTGAATTCAATAGGACCGGTATTGAGGGTCACCCACTTTGACTGGCCCCAATTACAATCACCCCAAGGCTCTTCTAGCACACGAACACCCTTTTCAATGAAGCATGTGACTGAGTCAATACCTTTACAATTTGCCTATGCATTAAGAAAAATTCTGAATCTTCCAAAGCCTAACCCTGGTCTGATAGGACCAAACTTTGCACACATTCACCGAATCTCATGCACAATTACCATCCTACTCCTTTCCCTTAGCTGTACCAACTTGCCAATATGCCGACAATCTACAACCCCATGAGAACACGAATCCTACAACCCGACTGCAGGTGGTGGGACTCCCCCACTTAGCCCGAAGTTACTCCTTGCACAACTTTAGACCCTGCTGAGATCCTTTCCCCTTTGTTAACATGATCTTGCTCAACCAATCCGTCCAATTCTTCCAAATTCTCTTGTTAGCACTCCCTAATTACCCAAATTCTCCAGCATCATTCACACATCTCGCCTCTTACCGAAAAACCACTAGAATCCCTCTCGAAAACTTGCCAACCATTCAACCGCAAACCTATTCACCGGAGATAACCCACCTATGCAATTCACCAACTGACACCTTCCAACGACGCCGTACTGCACTATCTCTACGACATCAATACTCCATCCTAAGCCCGTTCTCATTCACCAACCTTACCAGTCCGTCCGCTCCCCATGGACATCTAACTGCGCTATGATACCTTCTAATTCACCACTATGTTGCCGCTCCCCCACCTTGCGACTGCTCGACTTCCGCTTCCTACACCTGGCCTCCTAGAAATGGAACCACCGCCTAGCCTCAATTTAATATCATTTTCTGCCAACCGCATTCTTCAATACTCCTTCACCATACTCTGGCCCCATGCACCCGAAGAAATCATGGCACTGACAAACTTAACACATTCCATTCGATCAATGACAACGATAACACGTCACAGGTGAATACTCCACCTTACTTGAAACACCAAGTATTACTACTTTATCAATCCAAAACCTGGCCATCTATAGATCAATTGCCTTCCTTCCGCTAGAATCTAAATACTAAAATCTTGAAATCACACTCTGAGAAGACCTCCCTTCAAGCCATTCAACACCCCTAACCTATGGGCATGCATTCTATCATCATATCGACATTGCACGATAACCAATTGTAAACATCATCACAACCTGAGCACAGCCTCAAAGTTCTCAGAAACATAGTAACCGAGCTGAAACAACATAATATTCTTCACTGCCGAGGGTCGAACGGCCGAGAAAACACATCAAACCTCGGCAGTGCACCTTTGCATAAAATAATCATATCTATGCACTGTCGAGGGTCGAACGGCCCGTACCATAAATGCATTTTCAATCCGCCGTGGAGTACGACCCGCTCCCATGAGAGTGAGGGAAATAACACTCCGCTCGTAGAATGTAAATTGTGAAGCGGTCACATGCAGTCATGCACAATCAACAGTCCACCCCGAATACGTCGGGAAAATAAATACTCAAGTAAATGACAGATTGCTCTTTTAAAAATCACAAAATAGTATTTAAATCCTTTTCTCGAAATTCATTTGCCATGTTTTTATAATATTTAATAATATAACCTTATCCGGAATACAATTGCTCGAAGGAAATCAATTCTCTTTCTAGATGATTAAGAAAATGAACCCTAGTCTTCCTTGGATATTCAATTACTATTTCGATTAAATTAGCAGTTTGATATTACATGCAAGATCACAGGTACAACAGGTAAGGCATGCTAGTGGGTCCTAGGCTACCAGACATGGCATAATAGTAGCTACACACGGACTCCCATCATCTCGTGCGTACGTAGCCCCTGCAGATAGTAGCACATACTTAATTAGTTCACCTAAGGGGACAATTCCCCCTCACAAAGTTAGAAAGGAGACTTACCTAGCTCCGAAATTTCATAATCGGCTTCCAAGCCCTCCCGACGACTCCAATGGATGCACAATGCCCCAAAACTATCCAAACAACGATACACCAATAAAAATATGCTCTAATATTTGCAACAATTCCAAATTATATAATTTTCCAACCCCGCTCAGCGAATTGACCAAATGCCCTCGGGCCCACGTGCCCGTAATCCAAAATTTCTTGAAGATACATTCTACCCATAGCCTTATGAACTCAAATATACAATTTACTCTAAATTCTATGCTCAAATTCGTGGTTAAAATCCAAATATTAATTTCTAGGTTTTCATCAAGATTTCCCATTTTTCCTACAAATTCTCATGTATAATTCCATGTAATTACCTTGTACTTAACATAGAAACATGAAGGAACTACTTACCTAACATTGCATGAAGAAAATCCTCCTTTAAAGCCTCCCAAAATCGCCCATGCCAAGATGAAATAGTGAGGAAATAGACAAAAATCACGGTTATAAAACATTCTGCCCAGGCCATTTTTCGCACCTGTGACCCAGCTATCGCACCTGCGATTCCGCAGGTGCGCCCAAACTTCCGCACCTATAGTTTTTCCTCAGCTCCAGCCAAATTCGCACCCGCACCCCATAGCCCGCATCTGCGACTTAGCAGGTGCGGAAATATCATCGTACCTGCGCTCCCAGCCAGACCACCACTTCTTCATACCTGCGGCGCCATAGCCGTACCTGCGGCCAAAGCCTCGCAGGTGTGGTCACACCAGATAACAACAATTCCAGTTCCTCTTCTAACTTCAAATATTGATTCGTTAACCACATGGAATCCACCCGAGGCCCCCTGGGACCCCGTCCAATTATACCAACCTGTTCCAAAACATAATGCGGACCTGCTCAAGGCCTCAAATCACATCAAACAACATCGAAACCACGAATCGCACCCAAATCCCAACTTTATGAACTTAGAAATTTCCAACTTCTACATCTGATGCCGAAACACATGAAATCACGTACGATTGACCCCAAATTTTGAACACAAGTCATATTCGACATTACGGAACTGCTCCAACTTTTGGAATCACATTCCGGCCCTGATATCAAAATTTCCACTTCCAGTCGGATTTCTCAAAAACCTTTAAATTTCTATCTTTAGCCAAATGACTTCAAATTAACCTACGGACATCTGAATTTACTTCCGATCACGCTCCCAACTCCAGAATGACCATACGGAGCTATTCCCAGGATCGGAATCCCAAATGGACACCAATATAACTGAAATGCGCTTCAACCCAAACTTAGGAAATTTCGTCAAAAATGCAGACTTCCATAATATACACCGAAATGCTCCCGGGTTATCCAAAACCCGATCCGGACATACGCCGAAGTTTGAAATCATCATACAAACCTGCAGGAACCTTCAAATCCTAATTCGGAGGTCGTTTACTCAAAATTCCAATCTTAGTCAATTTCTCAAACTTAAGGCTTCTGAAATGAGAATTTTTGTTTCCAATTGACTCCGAACTTCCCGAAATTCAACTCCGACCATGCCCACAAGTCATAATACCTGAAATGATGCTGCTCATGACTTCAAACTGCTGAACAACACACTAGAGCTCAAAATGACCGATCGGGTCGTTACACGTAGAATAGTCCAGAAATTTTTTCAATAAGATGTTCTTTTACTTGACGACTTTAAGTCTACAAAAGTTCATTAAGGAAGATGTTCCTGTTCTGCCTGACGAAACTCCAGACAATGAACGCTTTCTCATGATTGAAGCATGGAAGCATTCTGATTTTTTGTGCAAGAATTACATTCTTAGCGGGATGGTGGACGATATGTATAATGTCTATAGTAATGTGGAGACGTCAAATGAACCGTGGATTGCACTTGACAAGAAATACAATACTGAGGATGCCGGCTAAAACTTTTTCATTTGAGTGCTTGTGTGAAGAACTTAGAGGCAAGGGAGTGGAAAAAAAGCTATACAGATTAGCCAAGGTGCGAGAGAAGAAGGCACGTGACCTAGACCAAGTGAATTGCATCAACAACGAGGAAGGTAGAGGGTTGTTGGGCGAGGTTCTGATTCGACAGAGACGACAACCGTACTTCCATAAACTCCTGAACGAAGAAGGGGATAGGAACATTATGCTGGGTGACTTGGAAAACTCTGAGAGCTATCAGAACTTTAGGTATTAGCAACGGATAAAAGTTTAGTAGGTAGAGGGGGTTATGCGTAAGATGAGAAAAGGGAGAGCGACCGGGCCATAGAAAGTCTGGTGGAATTTTGGAAGAGCGTGGGTAGGGCGGTCTTGGAATAGATTACTGAGCTATTCAGCATCATTTTTAGGACGAAGAAGATGCCCGAGGAATGGAGATGGAGTACAATTATCATGTTGTATAAGAATAGGGGGATATCCAAAATTGCAACAACTATCGGGGTATCAAGATATTGAGCCATACTATGAAATTATGAGAGAAGGTGGTGGAGCTGAGGGTGTGGAGGATTATGTCTATTTCAGAGAACCAATTCGGATTTATGCTTGGGCAATCGACTACAGAAGCTATTCACCTTGTTAGGAGATTGACGGAATAGTATAAAGAGAGTAAAGGGGATTTACATATGGTGTTCATCGAGTTAGAGAAGCTTACGATAAAGTGTTGATGGAGGTAATGTGGAGATGTTTGGAGGCTAGAGGCGTTCCTGTTGCTTACTTTAGGGCTATTAAGGACATGTGCAAGGATATTAAGACTCGGGTGAGGACAGTTGGAGGTGAATCGGATCACTTCCTGGTTATGATGGTGTTGCATCAGGGGTCATCCCTCAGCCCAGTTCTTGTTTGCGCTAGCTATCGATGTGCTGACGCATCACATTCAAGGGGAGGTGCCATGGTGCATGTTATTTGTTGATGATATTGTATTGATTGACGAGAAGCGCCATGATGTTAATGAGAGGTTAGAGGTATGGAGACAGACCTATTAGTTTAAGGGTTTCAAGTTGAGTAGGACAAAAACAAAATACTTAAAGTGCAAGTTCAATGGTGCGACTCAGGAAGAGGATGAAGACGTAAGACTCGATTCACAAGTCATCCCTCAGAGAGATATTTTAATTACCTTTGGTATATTATACAAGGGAATAGAGAGGTTGACAAGGATGTCCCACAATTGGGGTGGGATGGATAAAATGGAGGCTCGCTTCTGGTGTTTTGTGTTATAAGAATGTGTCACCAAAACTTAAAGGTAAGTTCTATAGAGCGGTGGTCAGACCTATTATGTTGTATGGGGCGGAGTGCTTGTAAGCACGTAATTTTTCACCCGCACAACTTTTAAAAGTAGTATTTTTAAAAATATTTACTTATTTTTATTTTGATAGGATTTAGCCTATTTTTCACTTTTAATCTAATAGTAGAACATAAAATTCGAAAACAAAAAAAATAGTTTCAATTATCTTGTTATATATGTTTGTCTTTATTTTTATTTATTTAAGATCATTAGTGTTTTAATAGTAGTATTACCTTAAGTTTGCCATGATTTTTATATTCCTATTTTTAGTATAATCTTTAAAAATAAAAAAATAATTTCATTTTAATTCCATTTCAGTTAAAGCCAATTGTTTATTATATTTTATTATTTGTTTTACTTTTATTTTTTTCCTTAGAAAAGAAGAATGAATTTTGGGCCAATCTTGTGTCTTGAACGGTCCTATTTTCGGCCCATTCTCTCTGCCCATAACCCCATCAGACCTAATTATAACCTAAAGAAGGAACTCAAATTCCTCTACCCTTGAACCTTAAGAGAAGCTACAGACCCTAACCCCTAACCTCTTCTTGACTCCTAAAAAATAAACTAGCCGCCGACCAGAACTCTTCATCTCAAAGGAAGAAGGCATCCGACCCCTCCTAAGCTCTTGTCGCCGCTGCCGAAAGAGAAGAGCTGTCAACCCTAAGAAAACCAAAACAACAGCAGTCGCACACCCCCTAATCTCTTTAGCCTCACCCATCTCCAAGCGAGACACGCCTTCCACCACCCAAAGCTTACCGAAAAAACCTTAAACATCTATCGCCGCTGCCATCTCCGACAAGTTGGTCGGCGAACCATCAAGCTCCAACACCCATCCCAGTCACTGCTCCTTCTTCTTCTCCTCGCAGCAGCCAACCACCGTTAGAATCAGCAAATACCAGCCACTTTTCTCCACCCTAAAATAACTTCCAAATCAAAAAAAGAAAAAAGAAAAAAAGAACACACAGTACATACCACAGACGAAAATCTCGACAAAGTTAAAAATGGAGTTAAGCCGAGGTTTATTCGAGTTCGTTGATGATTGGAGATTCTAATCATGCCGTGTGTGTTCCAATTTTTGGCTCTTAAATCATTTTGCTGCTGTACTTTGTGATTGGATTCAATATATTTGAGGCGTTGTACTTGCATCTTCCCGATTAATTGAAAAGTTTCGCTCGTTAAGGTCCAATTCTTCAATCCTTTACTCATTCTAGTGTTAATTGTTTGTTTGGTGATTTGATTATGTGACTTTTTATCTATGGTTTTGAATGTGTCCGCTCGTATGTCTACTTGAATTGATTGCGAGTGAATTGGAATCACATGTTTAGTTATTTGAATCGTATGCTTAATTTGAATTGGAAAATTGGACTGTCAGTTGTTGGATTTAAAAGAACAATTTGGGGAGATGCGATTTAAAATAAAATTGAACCTAAAAGTTATGGAATGAGATAAAAAATGAGTTGTTAGTATTCTGAATTTCTCATTTACGTAGATTTATTTACTAATTTATCGGTAGGAGCATGCTTAGGCCGTCAACACTCGGGTAGGAAAATCTTAGGTTTTCTTTATTTAATTTTTATTTTAGGCGAGAGGTCTTTTCTTTTAGTTTATTATCCGGGGAATGCCCCCCCCCCCCCCCCCCCCCCCCCCCCCCCGCACCCTTCCCAATTTATATATATTTTCATCTGGGGTGTACTCCGAAGTATTTATATTTGGAAGCCGAAAGTAGAACTCATAGTATTTTTATTTTCATTTTGGTTTTTCTTTTATTAGGTGGGTACGACCTCGAGCCTCTTGTTTGTTTATTTTTCTTTTCTGTATTTATTTTTACCTCAATTTGAATATTTTAAAAGTCAACTAGATCGAGTACTCAACCGTGACTTTAACGGGACTCGGGGAATGCCTAACACCTTCTCCCCGAGTCAAATGAACCCACTTACACCTGAATCTCTGGTGCAATCAGTTTTAGAGTCTAAACGTGTTTCAATAGAACAAATCATTTCTAAAAGCTTTGACCAGACACACCGAAATCAAAGGTCAGGTGGCGACTCTGAAAAATACTTTTGAACATAATTCTTTGTCGCTTTCAATTTGAAAACCCTTTTGAGCTTTACAAAATCGCTTTATGTATTTTAAAGGGGTTTAGTAAGGATTAAGAAAAAGGGGTGTGACAGCTCTGGTGACTCTACTGGGGACTTGCAGGCTCGAGCTGATACTTGATCTTGTTGGATTTTAGGATATTCGGCTGAGGTGTTTATTTTGTTTATTTGGTTTGTTTGTCTTATTTCTTGTTTTGTTGGTTATTTGTTTATTGCTTTCCTTATGTGTTTGCCACTTTATAACTGTCATCATTTGCATAACCATGGGTCTTCTTTCTGCAACAAGTCTTACGGATTACGTTTGAGCATACACGGCCTTTTTGTGAGTCACCCGTGTCTTCAGGGGGTGGCGTGGGAGCATGGAGTGCGAGGACAGCTATAACAGCCGTCATCAACCACGTGCCGCCCTGAATTGCCTTGTCTAGTGAACCCTAAGCTTAGATCAGCCTTTAGGTTGTTTTATTTGCATCATGTCATTTACACTTAGCAGGGCTCGGTCCCAGGCACCGTGTCCCTTTGTAGGAGGCCTATCCAAATTATATCAAAGTAGTCCTATGTCCCAAAAAGACATTTAATCATCCCCATATGCTACATGTTGCATTCTTTAAGGGTAAATGAGAAATAAAAGAGAGTGAAGTATAAAATAAAGCAAGTAGGACCCACACACATTTTTTTTTCGTTGTTTTTCCCAAAAATCAAAAAAAGAGAGAAAAGAAAATCCAAAAATATTTTACATGTTTCATCATCTTTCAGAAAATACAAAATATGTTTTCTCCAAATCAATTGTTTTTTTATTTTCTTCCGTATCCAATCTTCCCGAACTACGCATACCTAGTTCTCGTCTTTCGGGGCGGGATACATAGGCATCCTACATAGGGTCCGATCTTCCTGTTGATTCTTAGGTTCTTGGCTTCTGGGGTCGTAACCAACTATTGCATGTTTAGCAACATTTGGCCATATCGATCGTTTTTGCAAAATAGGGCTATTTTCTCAAAGTAGTTTGTTATCCCATGTCTTAGAGCCCTGAGTCTACAACAAATTCTCCTCTCAATTCTAAGGTCCATTCCTTGTTGAATTTGCATGTCTAGCTACTTTTGGCCACATCGGTCATTCTTGCAAAATGGGGTCATTTTCGTAAAAGTGGCTCAATGACCCATGTTCTTAAAATCTTGAGTCCACAACTAGGTGTCATATTACTTTAAGGCCCATCCTTGTTGAATTTACATCTCTAGCGCGTTTGGTCACATCGATCATTTTTGCAAAATGGGTCACTTTTGCAAAGTAATTTCTAGGGCCATGATTATTGGCAGTTTGAAGCCATATGAGACTTTTTGAGATATTTTTCTATATTTGTGTCTTCACCCTTGTTGAGTTTGCACTTTTAGCCATCCTTGACCATATAGTCATTTTGCAAAAATAGCTCAATCATGCCTTGCATGTGTCCAGTAGAAAGTGTCGTGGCGTCAGGTAGTGTCTTGAGTCACTAATCTATTTGGTCTTATTTTTCTCATTCAGTTATGGTTCCATGTACCAGAGCTCGAACATGACATATACTCTGGGACCATCGCATTTGGGAGCTTGTTTGAAAAAGCTTTTATATTTTGAGTCTATTTTTGTGTTTTCTTTTACTTTCTTGTCTTGTCTAGTACCTTTGAATCTTTTAGGTGGTGTAAGAGTTTGCCGAGTCTTTTATAATTGTACTTCCCATTTGTATTTGAAAACAAAAAAATAGTTATAAATGAAAAATCCAAAAAGATTTTTATTTTTTTAGTTTATTTTCCACCGCTTTTCTAGAACTACGCTTGGTCTGATTCATGTGGAACATGATACGTAGGCAACCTACATAGGGTTCGATCGAATCATTATTTTTTTAAAAAAAGAAGAAAAAAGAGGAAAAAAGAGAATGGAGTTGTGGGACATGAGGGGTGAGAGAAAAAAATAGTGATAATTAGAAAGAAAAGAGTTGAAGGAAAATGAGCAAGCCAAGAAGTGCTAGAAAAGAAGGAAAAGAGAACTTTGAAATGAACAAAATTGGGATGATGCCAAATGACCTTGTGACCCTCGAAGTCATTCTAGAACCATTAATTGTTGCTAGGTGCATTGCACACAATGTGATATTTCTAACTGATAAGTGCCCGAACGCTAACATGTTGGCTTTGTTTTGCTCCTCTTTGGTACTTTCATTGTTATCATAACAGAAGGTGGTTAGTTTGTGGAATTCTAGCGAGTCATCCATTCAACACAAGGTCAAAGAGCAAGGTAGCCATGGCTAGAAAAGACTTAGACACATGTGTTGTTGATCCGTCTCAGGAGATTGTTGAATCAAAATCTGAGTTGAAATAAGAGGTCCTAAGATTGAAAGGACAGATGGACGAAATATACCAAGCCTGGATTAGTGGGCGTCCTCCACCATTATTTCCTACTAACTACACTGAAAGCCTCGTCACCATTATGCCACTGTCACAAATCCAGATTCCCATTGCTGTTAATATCTTCCCACAACCTTTTCACACTCCACCTCCCAAAACCATCTCATATCCCGCTCCTTTGACCACTCATGTTTTTGTAGCTCCTCCAGCTCCTCCACCATCTATTCTTCCTATATCCTCTAGCCAGACTGTGTTCAAAGTCCTCAATGCCCAACACTATCCTCTAGAACCAACTTTCAAGGTCTCGGATCCATACTCTTACGCTCCTCATTTTGAGCCTTCCGGTGAAACTGAAAAGCCTTCTAAGATAGTGGAGCAAGATGAGATATCCACGATGGTGAAAATCTTAGATTAGTCATTAAGAAACATGCAAGGGATAAGGAGCTAGGTGAGCATGTCTTACAAAGACTTGTGTTTGTTTCCTGACGTCCAGCTGCCTGCTGGGTTTAAGATGCCAAAGTTTGATTTGTATGACTGACATGGGGATCCCGTAGCCCACTTGAGAGGTTATTGTAGAGAGATGAGAGGCGCCGATGGAAAGTAAAAGTTATTGATGGCGTATTTCAAACAGAGTCTGAGTGGGGCAGCTTTGGAATAGTACACCTACCAAGATGCTAGTAGGTGGTACACATGGGATGATATGGCTCAGGATTTTTCCCGGCACTTTCAGTACAATGTAGAAATTGTCCCGGATCGCATGTCTCTCACCAATATGGAAAAGAAGCCTAATGAAAGCTTTAGGGAATACGGGCTGATGGAGAGAGTAAGTTGCCCGAGTCAATCCCCCGATGGAAGAAGACGAGATGGTTGAGTACTTTCTTCAAGCTCAAGAGCCTACTTACTTTGGGAATTTGATCTCGGCTGTGGGCAAGCCTTTTAATGATATGGTAAAAATGGGAGAAATAGTAGAAGATAGGTTGAAGTCAATAAAGATCATGAGCTATTCTTCCTTAAAAGCCACAACACAAGCAATTCAGAATGACACAGAAATCTTGCTTGGTCAGAAGGAACATGATGATATTGCCATGGTTGTCTCAGGATCACGACATGGCCCAACGGGTCCGCCTCACCAATATAATCAGCCTCGACCCCGACCCCAACCCCAAACCTATCCCCGAGCTCCACATAATCCACCTCAGTATTATCCTCCTAGCAATGTCCGGTCATCTGTGCAACCACTGGGTCACTCCTTATGGCGAGCACCAACACCGCATAATACACTCTTGCCTTCACAACATTGAGCATCCAACAACCCTAGAAAATAGGGGCATGGAGGAGAACGAAGTCAAAGAAGCAGTTTCACACCAATCAGAGAATCCAACACATGCTTGATCCTGCTGTACGGTGCATGTACCACTCTAATGTCCAAGGGAATTGCATTGAAAATTGTCACGCTTTGAGAAGGGAGATAGAAAGAATAATTCAAGAAGGGATAATTGTGGTCCAGGACAGTGACACCCAGAACATCGCGCATAATCCTTTACCTGCACATGATGATGCACACTTTGTGGGATAATTCATGGTGACAGAGAGTATGAGAATCTTTTCAGGAACTTGCTAACTAAAATTAATGATTTTTAAATTGGAGAAGGCCTTGGTGATTTTGATGAGCAAATTTGTGGCTAAATACCAAGATTAGCAATTGAAAGGTCATTCTCTCCTCACTAGAAAGGAATCTTAGTAGCTTGTTTTGATGTTTTTCTACTCTCTGGTTATTTCGGGGTTGTAATCCATATTTTATCTTGTTTGTTTTGGTGCCCTTATATCCTATTTTTCCTATCTCTAGGAGTCTTGTTAGTTAGTTTTGTGTCTCTAAGTCTATCATCTAGGGTTGTTTTGGGGCTTTAATATAGATTTTATTCTGCTGTTCAAACCCTTTCTTCCTTTGGTCAAATGAGATTTTGTTTTTCTGTTATTTGCAGTTTTCGTTTAGTTCTTTTCTTGTATATAGTTCTCTTCAGGCCAGTTCTAATGACATGATATGCATGCGGAGTTTTTAGCCATATCTTGAAAGCCAGTTTAATCATGGAATAATGAAACATAGTTTTGAATATGATAAAAAGATGCATTTGAGAAAATAAGTAAAGATTCACGCATTCTGAGATAACATGAAGCTTGAATTGAGTGAAACTGAGGCAGTTAGTCTGGGAAATCAAGAGGTTGATAAGAGCATACAATAAGGAAATGTCTCTCAAGTAGTTTGAGGTAGATCAGTCAGTGTTGAAATGCATTCTTCCACATCAAGATAAGGTTGAGTCAACTTTGCTTCGAACTGGCAAGAGTCATTCATTGGGACAAAGGTATTGCCCGTTGGCACTTTTGTTTGTGTTGATTCCATCAATAGATCCTACATATGATTTATTTTCTTATCTTCGATTGCATGTTTGTACTTGGCATTTTTAAAGTTTGGTATGACAAAGGCATTTTATTCTGCTACCCAAACACTTTTATCTTTTGCTACCCCTTTTGAGTCCTAATTTGTTTTGTTTCATACCCCTCTTTTGGAATCAGAAGTAGAGTCAGGAATTAGAAAAGAAAAAGAAAAAGAGAAAATAAGAAAAAGAAAAGAAAGAGAAAAAGTAGAAAAGAAAAGAAAAGAAAAAAAGGAGAAAAGAAAAAAAGGAAAAGGAAAAAAGATAAAATAAACCAACTTTGTGTTTGAACTAAGTTCGACCTGATTCCTTTTAAGGATACGTAGGCAAATTTACTCTGAGGTTTGGTCCCATCTAAACAAAAATCCAAACAAAAAATAAAATAAAATTCCCCAGACTCCAAGAAACTGGGGCAGAAGTTTTAATTTTGCCAAAAGATTTAATTCTAAAAGTTATAATTTTGAACCCTTTCATCTTAAATTATTTTGATCCTTCATGCCACCCTTTCTTTTCAACCCTGTCCAAAAGCCTACACTACAGTCCAAAGAAAGACCTTCCGACCAATCTTTGAGGATGCCAAATCAAGTGTGTGGTAAAAGTATGATCTTCCTGCATCATGGGTAATACCTTGTTCTCATCACAAAGAGAGAAAATGATAAAATGAGAGAGTCTTATCGGTGAAAACCCTCATGGGCACCATAAGGCGATGGTGAGTTGAGGAAAAGAAGAAAAATGAGAGCGGCTTGATGGTGAAATACCTTTAGGGCACTACAAGTTGACTAAAGATTGTGGATGAGATAGGAAAATTGGAGCGCTGAAGCCCAGTTTCACAGTTAGAGTCATAACAAGAGTTGAAGATTAGAATCGCTTGACAAATCAGACCGATTAATCCAAAATGCATGTCATGGTCAGTGGAGATGGCCTTCAAATCAGATTAATGTCTACTTTGTTCTTTTTCCTAGGTAAAAGTTTTTCTTATTAGATACCATCTCTTCTCGTTTTTCTCCTTATTTTGTTCCTTTTGTTTTGTTTGAGTCTCGTTTGAGTCTTTTTCTTTTTTGTCGAAACAAGTGGAAAATGACTTCAAAATCTGCTACCAGCTTTAATCACACAAAGCCGAGTTTGGAAAGCACATCAAATTGGCATAAGATACAGGAGAACAGTGTGTGCACTGAGTTGGTGATAATAGATGTTCTTTGGGATTGATGTAAAATGCAAATATTTGGTGAATTTTAGAACACGAGTGCAATGCATCGGGCATAAGGTATTGGATTTGAATGAATCAGGAATATTTCTTGTGATAAGGGTTGTCCGGAAAAGCGGTCGACCGATAACAAGCACTATCTTCCAAGTTGAAGTCCAAGTTGATCGTGACAAGTGCAAGAGAAATCGCCCTCGTAATCAAGGCCACAAACTAACCACCATGTCTTAAACTCACAAGTTTTCTTTGTCTGAAACATGAATGGAGGCTATGTTCATATCAAAGCTTGGAAGCTTGAATTTTTCAGGTGTAATGCTCCAATTCTGCTTACGCAAAGGCTATTGAGAATATCACACATCACCCCTAGGAGACGCACTTCCTAGTCTGGGTCTTTCAGGTTATATTTTTGTTTTAGGAGATGCACTTCCTAAATTGAGATTTTATCCCTAGGAGACACACTTCCTAGTCTGGGTCTTTCAGGTTATATTTTGTTTTAGGAAACACACTTCCTAAATTGAGATTTTACCCCTAGGAGACGCACTTCCTAGTTTTGGGTCATTTATGTTCATTTCTAGGAGACGCACTTGCTAGTTTGAGTCATTGAAGTTTCACCCTTAGGAGATGCACTTCCTAGTTTGGGTCTTTCAGGATATATTTTTAGGAGACGCACTTCCTAGTTTGGTTCATTCAAGTTTCATCCCTAAGACGCACTTCCTAGTTTGAGTCATTCGAGTTTTATTTCTAGGAGACGTACTTCATAAATGGGTTCATTCAAGTTTCTCCCCAGGAGACGCACTTCTTAGTTTGGGTCATTTATGTTCATCCCTAAGAGATGCACTTCCTATTTTGTGTCATTGAAGTTTCACCCCTAGTAGACGGACTTTCTAGTTTGGGTCTTTCAAGATATACTTTTAAGAGACACACTTCCTAAAATTGAGATTTCACCCCTAGGAGACGCACTTCCTAGTTTGGTTAATCCAAGTTTCATCCGTAGGAGACGCACTTCCTAATCTGGGTCTTTCAAGTTATTTTTTTGTAGGAGACACACTTCCTAAATTGAGATTTCACCTCTAGGAAGCACTTTCTAGTTTGGTTCATTCAAGTTTCACCCATAGGAGATGCACTTCCTAATCTGGTCTTTCAGGTTATTCTTTTAGGAGACACACTTCCTAAATTGAGATTTCATCCCTAGGAGACGCACTTCCTAGCTTGTTTCATTAAAGTTTCACCTGTAGGAGACGCACTTCCTAATCTGGATCTTTCAGGTTATTCTCCTAGGAGACGCACTTCCTAGTTTGGGTCGTTTGAGCTCATACCTAGGAGATGCACTTCCTAGTTTGGGTCATTCAGATTTTATTTCTAGTAGATGCATTTTCTAGTCAAATTTTCTTGGTTTTTCTCACAGGAGACCCACATCCCATTCGAGTCTTTAGTTTTACTCTCATCATTGCATCAATAACATATGTGATTTATAGTTTTGCTAACAACTCACAAATCTTCCTAGTGCAAACTGGGATAGAAAATTTTGTTTGTTTTGTTGTTTTGATTGCATGCACCCACATGGAAAACGAGGAAATTCTTTTCAGAGTTACTTTAAATTTTAAGTCAGTAGCAGGCGCCCACCTGAAGAACGAGGGAAGTCATTTCAGAATTCAATTCAAGTTAGAAGTAGCAGAAGCTTACCTCAAGAATGCGAGTCGAGTCGAGATGACCAAAAGAAGAAATTCAATCCAAAATGAAAAAAATAAAAATAAAAGAAGAGAAGTAAATCCAAAGCAGAAGCAGATGAAAAATGTGAACTTCTCAAGACATGGTTGAAGTCACGAGCACTGCATGTCCGGTCTTGATCCGAAGTAGTCGTGGAAGAATGAATTAGCGCCTGTAGCTAGCAAGCATCAAGGCTCAAATCAACAGTCTGCATGAAGAACCATTCAAGACTCAAGATCAAGCTTCAGTAGACTTATAGATAGGAATCTTGTAACTCAAAGCTGATAGGCTTGCTTTGTTCTTTTAGATTTTGATTTGATGTAATAAGAGGACCCCGGATTGGAACCTCGACGGCACCCCAATCGGCTCTCCACCTTGGTACACCCCATCACTTCATTCACTTCTAAACTATACGTGGCCTGATTCATTTATAGCAAGGATATGTAGGAAGCTCAAACACCAAGGCTCGGTCAAAATCCTTTTAGCCATCTTTATTTTCTTTTGAATAAGCGACGTGTCATAAATCAATTATGTTGCTCATTGCTCTTTGCTCACAAAACTCTTCAAGTTTCCGAGCAAAGAGGGGCAGCTATAAGCACGTGATTTTTGACCCGCGCAACTTTTATAGGTAGTTTTTTTAAAAATATTTACTTATTTTTATTTTGATAGGATTTAGCCTATTTTTCACTTTTAATCTAATAGTAGAACATAAAACTCGAAAACACAGAAAGTAGTTTCAATTTATCTTGTTATATATGTTTGTCTTTATTTTTATTTATTTAAGTTCACTAGTGTTTTTATAGTAGTATTACCTTAAGTTTGCCATGATTTTTATATTCCTATTTTTAGTATAATCTTTAAAAATACAAAAATAATTTGTTTTTAATTCCATTTTAGTTAAAGCCAATTGTTAATTATATTTTATTATTTGTGTTACTTTTATTTTTTATCCTAAAAAAAGAAGAATAAATTTTGGGCCAATCTTGTGTCTTGAAAGGTCCAATTTTCGGCCCATTTTCTTAGACCATAACCCCATCAGACCCAATTATAACCTAAAGAAGGAACCCCAAATTCCTCTACCCCTGAAGCCTAAGAGAAGCTACAGACCCTAACCCCTAACCTCTTATTGACCCCTAAAAGATAAACCAGCCACGGGCCAGATGTCACGACCCCAAATCCTAATCGGCCGTGATGACGCCTATCATGCAACTAGGCTAGCCGACTACCGCATGTTCGCAATTTCTTTTGAAAATCCCATTCAAGTTTCAAGCATTTCATAAAAATATACAGAAAATTACTTAATATAATAGGCCAATTTTATACAGTACTGTCATCCCCAAAACTCGGAGCCAACATGTCATGAGCATCTAGAGTAATAAGCCAAAATAAACTATTATAATACAAAACCTTCGAATCAAAACTAAATACAACATGAAGGGAAAACAGAGATGTTGCGAACGCTGAACAGCTACCTCTATATCCCACAAATCTGGCTCCGCTGCGGAATAAAGACTAATGCTCGATATATGCTCCTGAATCTGCACACAGAGGTGCTGGGAGTAATGTGTGTACGCCAACTCAGTAGTAATGAAAATAAATTAAGTCAAAGTAGCAAGGAAACACATAAAATGAATGCCATCAAGTTACAATATACACAGCCTTACTTTCTAATAGTATAACATAGATATACGAAATCATCATGTCTTAAAATCAACTTCATAAAAAGTCCTTCAAAGAATGCACATTTTCAACAACTTTAAAACAAGGAATTTGGTATGCAAATTAATGTAGTAAAATCATAAGTAGACCCTCGGGCAAAAACATATTTCATAATCAGCCCCTCGGGCATGCCTCACAATCCCTCAGCACCTCACAATCACTCAACACCTCACAGTCACTCATGCCTCCCAATCACTCGTCACTCGGCAGTCGGTGCGCTTACTGGGGGGTGTGTACATACTCCGAAGGGGCTCCTTCAGTCCAAGCGCTAATATCACTCAGCACCTCACCATCACTCTTGGCCCTCGGCCACACTCGGCGGAACCACTCAAAAGGCCCCTCGGGCGAATTAGTAAAATAGGGTACTCGACCCGAAAACATCATTTTAATGCTCATGTAGTGTAAATCAGGCTGAGTTTCAATAAAAATAGTATGCACAATGATGCTGAGTAAGATCATCAACAAATAGTGAGGGAAACAACAGTAAAAAGCTCTCAAAGGGTCTAAACAGATCGGCACGAGGCCCCAAACACGGCTTACAGCCCAAATATTTCACAAATCTTTAGGACATAATTTAACATAAGGTTTTGAATAAATATGCAACTCATTAGTTGCCGCGGAGAGGACCTAGCCCAATCCAAAAATCAGTACGCGCCAAATACTCGTCATCCGACATGTGCGCCATTCCAAAATCAGTGAGAAAATATACAGACCGGGGTTCCATACCCTCAGGACAAGATTTATAACCATCACTTACCTCTACCGGGCCACAACACTAGTCTGCTATGCTTTTGCCCCTCAAATTGGCTCCCGATTGCTCCGTATCTAGACAAAACCAGTTAACATCATTAATATATATCAAAGGAACTAACCCGATCGAAATTTATCAAATTATACAAGAACCTCGAAATCCGGCCAAACCCGAGCTCAGGGCCCACGTCTCAGAATTCGATAATTTTTACATCATTAGAATCCTCATCCTCCCAAGATTCTATACATACCAAGAACACAATTGCCCACTCAAATCCTCAAACGAAGAATCAAATTCCCATGCACCCCCTTCTTCCCCAACTTTGGTTCAGTTCCAGAAATGTTATGATTTAATCACTTAGAAACCGACATAAAAACGAGTTATGAAGTTAAGAAACTTACCTCCAAGTGAATCCCTTCAATTCCCTCTTCAATCCTCTCAAAAGTCCTCTCAACTCGCCAACAATGGAGAAAAATATGAGCCACTTTTGCACAACAGGCCTTTTAAACATTCTACCCAGCTAAAATATTTTCTTCACTGCTATCGCAAATATTGGCACGCGATCGCGAAGAACAAATCTGCTGCCCCATCAAATTACCCTACGCGATCGCAAACATCCTCACGCGATCGCGATTCATCAGGACATAAACCCATGCGATCGCAAACCACTCTACGCGATCACGAAGAACAACGACTCAACTCACTCACGCGCCCCTTTAACTCTACGCGAACGCAAACAACACCACGCGATCGCACTGACCAATCACCTCATACTCACGCGATCGTGAACTCCACCACGCGATCGCGTATAACAAAAATCCTGCCTCACTATTTTACCCTACGCGATCGCAAACATCCTCACGCGATCGCGTAGAAGGAAACCAGAACCTCACACCAGCAAAAATTTGCCCAGATTTCAAGCCAAAAGTTGGTCCGTTAACCACCCGAAACACACCCGAGGCCCTCGGGACCTCAACCAAACATACCAACATATCCCATAACATCATTCAAACTTAGTCGAGCCTTCGAAACACCAAAAACAACGCAACAACACCAAAATCGCATCAAATTCAAGCCTATGAACTTTAAAACTTCCAAATTTTGCCAACTACGCCGAAACCAATCAAAACACCTCCGATTGACTTGAAATTTGGCAGACATATCCAAAATGACACTATGAACATGCTCCAACTTCCGGAGTTCCATTCCGACCCCGATATCCTATTTTCCACTGCCGATCGAAAATCGCCAAAAACTAACTTTCGCCAATTCAAGCCTTATACTACACCGGACATCACAAAAATATTCTGAACATACTCCTAAGTCCCAAATCACCTAATGAAGCTATCCGAGCCATAAAATCTGCATTCTGAGGTCATTTACCAATAAGTCAACTCTTAGTTGACTTTCTCAACTATTAGGCTACTTTAAAAGGCTAAATGCCTAAACTCCCACAATAACCATTCCGGACCCAAACCAACTGACCCAACACATCAAAAACAAGATAGCGATATATAACAAATGCATAAATTGGGGAAACGGGTAAATCTCACGGAACGACCGGCTGGGTCTTTACACCAGACCTCTTCATCTCCAAGGAAGAAGGAAGCTGACCCCCCTAAGCTCTTACCGCCGCCGCCGAAGGAGAAGTGCTGCCAATCCTAAGAAAACCAAAACATTCACTACCACACACCCCTTCATCTCTTCACTCTCACCCGTCTCCAAGCCAGACACGCCTGCCGCCACCCAAAGCTTACCGAAAAAACCTTAAACATCCGCTGTCGCTGCCATCTCCGGCAAGTTGGTCGGTGAGCCATCGATCTCCAAGACCCATTCCCGTCACTGCTCCTTCTTCTTCACCTCACAGCAACCAGCCGCCATTAGAAGCAGAAACCACCAGCCACTTTTTCTCCACCCTAAAACAACTTCCAAATCAAAAAAAAAAACATAGTAGAGAGCACGGACAAAAATCTGGATAGAAGTTAAAAATGGAGTTAAGTCGAAGTTGATTCGAGTTTGTTGCTGATTGAAGGTTCTAGTCAGTGTCCGTGTTCCAATTCATGGATCTTAAATCATTTTACTGTTGTACTTTGCGATTGGATTCAATAGATTTGAGGCGTTTTACTTGCATCTTCCCGATTAATCAAAAAGTTTTGTGCGTTAAGGTCCAATTCTTCAATCCTTTACGCATTCTAATGTTAATTGTTTGTTTGGAGATTTGATTTTGTGACTTGTTATCTATGGTTTTGAATGTGTCTGCTCGTATGTCTACTTGAACTGATTGCGGGTGAATTGGAATCGCATGTTTAGTTATTTGAATCGTATACTTAATTTGAATTGGAAAATTGGACTGTCAATTTTTGGATTTAAAAGAACAATTTGGGGATATGATATTTTAAATAAAATTTGACCTAAAATTTATGGAATGAGATAAAACATAAGTTGTTAGTATTCTGAATTTCGTAGATCTATTTACTAATTTATCGGTAGGAGCATGCTTAGGCCGTCAACACTCGGGTAGGAAAATATTAGATTTTCTTTATTTCATCAAATGTCAGATGACAACTCTGAAAAATCCTTTTGGACACAATTCTTTGTCACTTTCAATTTGAAAAACCTTTTGAGATTTACAAAATCACTTTATATATTTTAACGAGGTTTAGTAAGGGTTAAAAAAAGGGTGTGATAGTGTTGGCCAGTCATGAAATCCCATGTCTAGAAGATGAAGGTTGTTGAGATAAGGATGTTGAGGTGGATGTGCGGGATACCAGGGTAGATAAAATTAGAAATGAAGTTATCCGAGACAAGGTGGGTATGGCCCTCTGTGGAGTACAAGTTGCGGGAGTACTTAGATAGTTCGGGCATGTGAAGAGGAGAAACATTGATGCTCCGGTGAGGAGGTGTGATAGGCTGGCATGGGAGGGCGAACGGAGAGGTAGAGGCAGGTTAAAGAAGTACTGAGAAGAGGTGATTAGGAAAGATACGACAATGCTCTAGCTCATTGAGGACATGCCCATGGATAGGAAGGTGTGGAAGTTGAGAATAAAGGTAAAGGGTTAGATGACCGAGCGTTGTCTTCCGTATTTTTGTTCTGTATCCTTAGACCTCTATTACTACTTGTTGTATTTTGTTTAGGTTTCCTAATTGTATTACCTATTGCTAGTTTTTTATTTTATTTCGGTTGTCATATCGGTTTGGTTGTTATTCCTCTTCCCCTCTCCTCATATTGAGATGAGGATCTACTGCAAACATCCTCTCTGCTTTCTAAAGGTAGTGGTAAGTTTTACGGACACTATACCCTCCTCAGACCCCACTTATGGGACCATACTGAGTTGTTATTGTTGTTGTTGAACATCACGTAGGAAACTTTTCGAATTCTGACAGAGAGGTGAACACTTTATCTAATTGTCATCCGGACACTTTGGACTTTTGTCTTTACAAGTATATGAGTAAAATGTATACTAATAGGGAACTTTTTCTAGTTGTCATAGATCAAGCATAATTATTTTTTTATCTCACAAATGTAATCATATATGGTCAATTTATAATATATGATGCTAGAGTAATACACTTAAGTATATGATGACGACTACATTATGATATAGAGTAATATACAATATTTTGAACTACATATGCAGTTAACTTCGGATCAACCAAGACTTCCACACCTATTCTATTAATAGCTCTTTTGAGTTTTACTATTTCATTTAAATAATCAAATTCGAATTAAGCTAATTTGTTTTCCCACAAGCCGGCTCAAGCTCAACCTCGATCAAACCTCAAAAGCCAGAGGGCTAATTTGGTTGAGCTCATAAGCCTCTATTTCAAACGGGCTTGAAGAATCCTAACTCAACTTTACCCAAATAGTAGGTTGGGTTAGGTTGGCCTCGCAGGCCAAGTGCATTTTGATGGATCTAGCCTACAGTATCGCGCGAGCCTAGCCTGAATTATCCTCAAGCGAACTTTGTTAGTATATTAAAAATGAACTCATGCCGAGTTTGAGCCAAACACAATCGAAACCAAGTAACTCGAACCATGTTGAAAAATGTTTTTTAGCGTATTACTGAGCTTGAGTTGAATTGAGTAGACTTTTAAATGTTTTCTTGCGCATACTATCGTATTTAGAAGAAATTAATTTCACAATTAAATAACTCATTAAGAAAAATACAAGAGTTAATAGCAAAATTTTGGAGTTGATTCAAATGATATTGAAAGTTATAAATTGTTAGTATACATGGGATCAAGTAAATCGAATAGTTAGCCCGTGCTTGTCGCTATTGTTTGGGAAAATGACAATCTACAACTGATCTCAAAATAATAACTAAAAATGTCTCTCTCTCTCTCTATCTCTCTCTCTCTCTCTATATATATATATATACACACACATATATATATATATATGTATGTATGTATGTATGTGTGTATGTATGTGTGTGTGTACGGTCGAGATCGAGTTTGCCTACGACACGAAAGGACATGCTCCGAACCTGACAGCCAAGGACTAAAGATCGACCTCAAGTCCTATCGATCTAGAACTCGGGGTCGGAACACCTTACTTTGAGAACACTGGGTCCGTGATCTCGGAGTCAACATTAGCCTCGAACAAGATTGAAGTTGTTAACATAACCAACAAAATACCGAAATATCTGTGACTGGTCATATATTACGACGGGGATCTCGACACATATCAGTAAGGAACCGGCAATAAGAAAATCAAAGGATATTTACCTCTTATAAAATTGTACCTAAAGTAGGACTCCTCAACTATATAAAGGGGGATATGATAATTCATTTAACACATTGTAACATGCATTTCAAGGAAATACATTATTGTTCTCTTTAAGTTTTTACTACTTTCTTTAAGCTCTCATTTATTCTGTCTTGATATCGATCGAAGTACTGGCTCGAGGGTGATTAACTTTCCAAGGCTAAGACTGTTCCATACGTGTGGTTTGCATTTACTTTTCCATTACTTATTTCAATTACAATCTGATTTATCGTTTTGTATCAAGTTAGACTACATATCCTTAAAACAACTTACAAATTCAATTGTTATCCGATTTTGAGGGTAAACAGTTTGCCCCCAATTGTGGGGCTAAGGATAATAGTGGTTATTTAATACGAATCTCCATAACACATACTACTTTACACTTGTTCTTTGAAGTGTCCCTAATTTCAGGTTAGAACTCAAAATGTCGAACTCTCAATCAGTACCCCTACATGTTGACAACGAGTCTAGTCATCACGGTGAAAATAACAACATTGCGCCCGGTGATGAATTACCGCCAGTTGATCCCATCGGAATTCCGATCGTAGGCCCAATTGATGCTAATTCACATGTGGCTATCGACACAAACCTGCCTACCGACCCCGGTAATAGCGTTTGTGGTGGATCCCGAAAAGCGGATTAAAATACAGAAAAATGTTGGTGGAGACGAGATCAGTTTGAGGGAGATATTCGAAATGTTGCAGGCTCAATAGGTGGAGATAGCTCAGTCAGGACCAAATCTACGCACCGAGCAGAGTTGAACTCGATCCACCCCGGGAAGTCACCAGCAGGGATGAACCGGTTGCAGAAAGGTCGAATGAAAATGAATTGGGGACTAACCCCGAGATCATAAAGATGCTCGAGGCACTGAAAAAACTAGTAGAATCAGGAGAGAAGAAAATTGAAGCCAATGATAAAAAGGTGAAAACCTACAATTCGAGGGTAGACCAAATCCCTGGAGCACCGCCGATATTGAAAGGCCTGGAGTTCAAGAAGTTCGTACAAAAACCTTTTCCTCCCAGCGAGGATCCAAATCCAATCCCTAAGAAATTTTGCATGCTCGAGATACCTAAGTATAATGTAATGATCGACCCAATTGGGCATGTAACCTCTTACACATGTGCCATCAAAGGGAACGACTTGGAGGATGATGAGATTGAGTTTGTCCTGTTGAAGAAGTTCGAAGATACCCTGTCAAATGGAGGTATGATATGGTATCACAACTTACCTCCTAATTCTATTGACTCATTTCTATGCTTATAGATTATTTCGTGAAAGCACACGCTGGGGTCATCAAGGTCGAGACCAGGAAGTCGGACCTTTTCAAAGTAAAATAAAAGAATAACAAGATGCTCAGAAAGTTCGTGTCCCATTTTCAAATGGAACAGATGGACCTGCCATGAGTTGCAGATTATTGGGCCGTTCAAGATTTCACCCAAGAACCCATTATTCGAAGCTCGGTAGCTTCAAAACAATTGAAACAAAACCTGGAGGTATATCCGGTCGTTGCGTGGGCCGACGGGAATAACTGATATCAATAAAGAATCAGAGTCGAAGATGATCAGCTTGGGCCCCCTTCGAGGTCTGTTTGTCCTGTCAGAGCCATCGATAGAGCCAAGAGAGACATTGATCGTTAGCCGAGATTAAGTAGGGATCATTACCAACCATACAATGGGGACCGAATAAGAAGCGGGTCCGGGTGGAACCCTATGAGGAAGGAAATGAGAAATGATCGATGTTAAACTAGCCGGGAACTCATGAGCAAAACCAACTTCAAAAGTCCTGTTGGGCTTAAAGAAGTACCGAGGTTATCGGAATACAACTTTAATGTCGACGTTACCACCATTGTATCAGCTATCGGACGCATCAAGGACACCAAATAGCCATGACCTATACAATCCGATCCGTCCCAAAGGGATCCTAACTAGATGTGTAAATATCATGGCCCACACGGCCATACAACGGAGGATTTCCGACAGTTGAGAGTGGAAATAACTCGACTATTCAACAACGGGCATCTGTGAGAATTCCTGAGTGACCGAGCCAAGAATCATTTCAGGAATAGGGACTCTAACAAACATACCAAACAAGAAGAACCTCAACACTTCGTTAACATGATCATGGGCAGGGTCAATGTCCCTCATGGGCCGATTTTAAAACGCACCAAAGTATCCATCACAATAACGAACTCTAGATTACATACCGGAAGGAACCATGTCTTTCAACGATGAGGACGCGGGAGGGATCGTGCAGACCCACAATGATGCACTAGTAATATCTGCACTGATAAATAAATCTCGAGCTAAATTTGTGTTAATTGATCCAGGTAACTCTGCCAACATCATCCGATCAAGGGTCGTGGAGAAGCTCGGCCTACAAGACCAAATTGTGCCAACAATTTGAGTTCTAAACGGATTCAATATGGCATGTGAAACCACTAAGGGAGAGATAACATTATCGGTGAACACTCCGGGACCATCCAGGAAGCAGAATTTTGTGTGATCGAATGAGACATGAGGTACAACGCTCTGTTCGGGAGGCCATAGATTCACATCATGAGAGCAGTGCCCTCGACATTGCACCAGGTGTTGAAATTCCCAATACCTAGCGGAGTCAAAACAATTTATGTGGAACAACTGACAGCCAAGGAACTGTTCGTGGTCGATGAAGTGATACCGACATCCGCAATCTCAATATTAAAGGATCCGAACCAGATTGTCAAAAACGAGGCCAAATAGCAATCACTGATACCGGCCTCGGCAGAATCGGAGAAACTAGGGGTAAACGAGGAGGATGATTACGGGGTCCCCAGATCTTTTATTAGACCATGATGATTCCGACGCCACTAAATCGACGATCGAGGAGCTGGAACAAGCCATATTGTGTGAACATTTTCCCGATCGAAAGATATACCTGGGCACAGGGTTAAGCCCCCTGATCAGGAAAAAGCTCATTCAATTTCTTATAACTAATGAAGATTGTTCGGCGTGGTCCCACCTTGACATGATAGGGATCCCACCGGAGATAACCAAGCTAATCCTGGATCCAAAGTTCCGTCCGATCCAGCAGAAGAGGAGACCTCAATCCGAGGTAAAACATACTTTCATCAAAGACAAGGTATCTTAACTCCTTATAATAGAGTCCATTCGGGAGGTTAAATACCCATATTGGTTAGCGAACGTGGTAGTAGTCCCTAAAAAAGGGAATAAATTAAGAATGTGTGTAGACTATAAGGATTTGAATAAGGAATGCCCCAAAGACTCCTTCCCTTTTCCAAATATCGATCAACATGATCGATGCCATGGACGGCCACGAGATCCTCAACTTTCTCGATGCCTACTCCGAGTACAACCAAATACGGATGGACTTGAGTGATTAGGAAAAAACCTCCTTTATCACTAAATACGGCACACACTACTATAACATGATGCCGTTCGGACTAAAAAACACCGGTGCCACTTACCAACGCCTAGTAAATCGGATGTTCGAGGAACAAATAGGAAAATCAATGGAAGTTTACATTTGCAATATATTGGTTAAGTCCTTGCAATTAGAGGACCATTTAAAACATTTGCAGGAAGCCTTCAACATATTGGAAAAATAGAATATGAAGCTGAACCCAAAGAAATGTGCGTTTGGAGTTGAGCCAAGTAAATTTCTCGGATTCATAGTATCTAACCGGGGAATCGATATCAACTCCGACAAAATCAAAGCCATCGAAGATGTCACAGTTTTGGACAACGTGAAGGTCGTGCAAAGATTAACCGCGCTTAGCCGCCCTAGGCTGATTCATCTCGAGGTCATCCGAAAATAACCACCGGTTCTTCACACTATTGAAGAAGAAGAATAACTTCTCATGGACCCCGAAGTGCCAACGGGCTTTGGAAGCACTAAGTGATATCTATCGAGCCCACCACTGCTTCACACGCCGAAGGTAGACGAACAACTATACATGTACTTGACAGTATCGGAGATAGCGGTAAATGGATTCCTGGTCCAAGAAGAACAAGGTTCTCAATTTCCAATTTACTACGTTAGCCGGACCCTAGATGAGGCCGAAATTAGGTATCCTCACATAGAAAAGTTGGCGCTCGCTTTGCTAAGCGCCTCTAAAAAGCTAAAATCATACTTCCGGTGTCACCCCATATGTGTCATGACCACTTACCCATTGAGGAAGGTTATGAATAAGCCCGAGCTCTTGGGTGGTTAGCCAAATGGGCCGTGGAAATTAGTGGGTACGATATTGAATATCGACCTTGAACCGCCATTAAGTCTCAAATTTTGGCAGATTTTGTCGAAAGAGAGCTATTAATCAACTTAGGAACCTCCTAGGGCATCTGAACCCTTTTTACGGAAGGCGCCTCGAATGTCAAAGGGTCCAGGCTTGGCATCATATTGAAGCCACCAATATGCAATGTAGTTAGAAAATTTATTAGGATTGTGAAATTGAGAAACACCTAGGCTGAATATGAGGCCATGTTTGCAGGTCTCGAACTAGCCAAAAGCTTGGGAGCAGAGGTGATCGAAGCCAAGTGCGACTCCATCCCTGTGGTGATCCAAGTTAATAGGACGTTCGAGGTTAGAGAAGAACGAATGCAATGGTACCTAAATAAGTTGCAGGTAACATTATATCGGTTCAAAGAATGGACTTCGCAACACGTACCTTGGGATCAAAACAGTGAGGCTGATGCCCTTGCTAACTTAGGATCATCGGTCGAGGACAATGAGTTCAACTCGGGGGCAGTCGTGCAACTTACGAGATCGGTAGTGGAAGAGGGCCATGCGGAGATTAACTCAACAAGCCTAACTTGGGATTGGAGAAACAAATATATAAAATATTTGAAGACTGGAAAAATGCCACTACGTACGAAAGAAGCCAGGTTTAGCATGTCCGAAGATGGAACCATGTTCAGAAGAACATTCGATATCCCACTCGCAATATGTCTAGGACCAAAGGATATCGATTACGTTTTGAGGGAAATTCATGAAGGTACCTATGGAAATCATTCAAGCGCCAAATCATTGGTTTAAAAAGTAATTCGAGCCGGCTATTAATGGATTGATATGGAAAAGGAAGCGAAGGAGTTCATACGAAAATGTGATTAATGTGAAAAACACGCTCCGATGATTCATCAGCCCGAGAAGCTGCTGCATTCGGTTTTGTCACCATGGCCGTTTATAAAGTAGGGAATAGATGTTGTTGGCCCCCTTCCATGGGCACCTGGTAAGGCTCAATTGATATTATTTATGACTGACTATTTTTCTAAGTGGGTGGAAGCCCAGGCATACGAAAATGTTAGGGATAAAGAAGCCATTGATTTCATTTGGGACCATATCATATGTCGGCTGAGATCGTGTGCGGCAACGGGAAACAATTCATTGGTAGCAAATTAAATATGTTTCTCGAAGATCATAAGATCAAAAGTATCTTATCGACACCCTACCACCCCTAGTGGGAATGGACAAGCAGAATCGACCAACAAAACCATACTCCAAAACCTTAAAAAGAGGTTAACTGACGCCAAGGGAAAATGGAAGGAAATCATACCGAAGTCTTATGGGCATATTGAACGTCCTCGAAGTCCAGTACTGGGGCCACCCCGCTCTCACTGGTCTATGGTGCCGAAGCTCTAATATTGGTCGAAGTCAGAGAACCAAGTCTCAGGTTCCGATATGCAACCGAGGAATCAAATGAAGAGGCTATGAACACGTGCCGAGATAAATTGGATGAAAGGCGCGAAGCAGCCCTTGTCCGATTGGCCTCCCAAAAGCAGCGGATTGAGAGATGTTACAATCGAAAGTCCAACCTTCGGCACTTGAATGTCAGGGACGTGGTACTAAGAAAGTTTACATTAAACACTCGAAACCCGAACGAAGGCAAGTTGGGGCCGATTTGGGAAGGCCCTTATCAATTATCGATATTACCGGTAAAGGATCGTACAAACTTGGAACAATGAACGCTGAGAAACTATCGAACAACTGGAACATAGCTCACTTGAAGCGATACTACTGCTAAGGTATGACCCCATTCACTCCCTTTTATTTATTTACATTCCGATTTAACACTTGCATGCAATTATCAAAGAACGATACAATCTTTAGGCCTGAAAGCACGTGTTGCACTCTTTTTCTCTTGAACCGGTTTTATCCCAAATGGATTTTTTGGTAAGGTTTTTAACAAGGCAATAGTAAATCATGCTAACTTAGAATTGAAGGCCGGTTACAAACCGGTATCAAAGATAACGACAACAATATTTGAGGCCTCTCTACAATCGGCCTCGAAAACAAGGGGCATTACTATCGGATAATCATTTTAACAAGGAAAGAAACTTTATTATTGAATGGTATCGACTCGATCGATAGTATTTACTGTAAGGGTCAAACAGTTAAATGAACTGTGCCCGCATACAGCTCAAGCCCTGAGCACAAAAATAAACTCTCTTCCTTGCGGATAAATATCTTATCCCGTAAAAATTTCTTTTCTTCTTAAAGGAATTTCCTATATACGATCCCATAAAGGTATCGAGCCAAAGGGATGCCTTATTTGGATTCAAACGATCACTCTCAATCAGGGACTGCCATCCAAAAATAAACTCGGACGGCTCAGGATATCGGAGTCCGATGGCACATGATCTATTAGGCAGTGCCCGAACCTTAAAGGCTACGGCCATCCCCATTCGGGTACTGTTATCTTAGGCAGGTCCAAATAACCCGCGGTAACAAGCCCACTAGGCAGCACCAGAACTAAAAAGGCTACGACTATAAGAAAATGTTTCGGAGATGTCCGAGACCCGTAACAAAAAAACAAGGTCTTCAAAATTTCATAACCGGTTCTAAAGGCTACCCTCGACAAACTATAATCTAAAAATCATAAGTATTTTGGGGGGAAATTTCCTATCATACTGAACCCCACCGATGCCTTAAACAAAATAATGTCGAAGGCAAGGTCTGTTCGAACCTACGAACATGACCTTACTATTTTATGCTAAGGCATTTCGATCAGTGCAAACATAAAGAATGAAGCAAAGGAAAACAAAACTCATAAATAGTCGAAGGGAAAAAACAAGCCTTATATTATATACAATCTTTACAAAGGCCAAGTGGCCTTGACAAAAAATATAAAAGTGCACAAATTACTAAAAACAAAAAAGCAAAAAACTTCTACAAAGGCATATAAATAGCTTGGTCTCCTCCACCTTCGGACCCATCGGAGCCATCAGAGTCGTATTCTTCTTCTTCTCGGGGTAGGATAACTTCTTGGCCTCGAACTCGAGCCCCTTAGAAATTTCGATCTCGGTTGATAGATCAAAACCCCGATCATGAATCTCCTCAAGGTCCTGGGCCACTTTAGCATCAGCCTTATATTGGGCCACCATCTTGTCGGAATTGGTTTTAACCACCGCGGCTGCTGACTTGGCCGTTTCAAGCTCCTCGGCCGTAATTTCTCGATCAGAGGCGGCCAAAATTAGCGGAAAATAGAGCGTTTCGATCTTTTTGGCCTGCACCTCGGCCTTTTCCTTTTCCTCTGAAAGCTGGATCTCAGTCGAAGTTAGTTTCACATGAGAAACTCTTTTTCTAAGGCCAGACGATCCATTCTGCTTCTACATTTGTAGTTATCGGCCTTAATCGCATCTATCTCGGCTCGGAGCTGGTTGACCCCATCGATCTTCTGTTGGACCTACGGATTTCGACCATCAGTCACCAAATCTAGTTTATCATCACTAGCCTCAAATACTTTTACTTGCTCGACCAGGTCAGAATGCTTCTTCCGAGCAACTTCTAGCTCAGCTTGAAGACTCTTAGCCTCCCCTTCAAACTGCTCACTGAGAAGTTTATAAGAATCTCTCTTCTCAGTAAGCTCTTTGGCTTCGGCCTCGAGGAGAATCAGCTTTTCTTGATATCGGAGGAAGGTCTCGTGGTGAAACACCGAGGCCTGCGAATACAAGGAAAAATATTAAGATCACTAAGTAACCAAAGATGAAAATTGAAAAGGTTTGGCAACACCTTACCCGATTCAATGCCTGTTGTGCGTCGTTGAACAAGCATGGAGATTCCACCTCGTTCATCTTTGCTTGGTCTTCTTCAGTCACAAGGCACCGGAGGTAACTAGCCACCCGAACAGGAGCAGAAAGGACCCGAGCATCCTCCGAAACAGAGATAATGACCGACCACTTCTGTCCGGGGTCGACACTCGGGGAAGAAAATCGGTTGACCAATCTTGGGCTCGAACTAGACCCACCTGTCCCCGAGGATGGTCTTCTTCTTGGTACTTCTAAATCAACCAATCTGGTGACATCCTCCGTGGCAATAAAGTCCACGCTATCAAAAAGCTTTGGAGGGGATTGTTCATTTCTTGGACCCCCTCATTTGAACGCTCCTTCACTGCTTGAGCTTCACTTATCATTGAGCCCGTGAACAAAGGCGATCCCGTTATATCAATGACACCGGGCGAAGCAGAACTGGCATCTTGAGGGTTCTCGGCCCTCACTAATGCACCGGCCTCTTGAGTTTGGGAGGGATTGGCCTATATCGTTCCCCCTTCGGTTGATGCTTTTTCTTTAGTGACCGATGACTCTCGGGCCACTAAAATTTCATCATCTTCGGACTCATCCCTGAGTTGGTAGAGGGAGTCTGAATCAAGTATCGGGAGTTGGAGGTTTCTTTTGGCTTACAGATCAGCCTCCTTCTTGGCTTCTTTTTCTCTGAGCTCGGAAAAACTTAGCACCTTTTTTTTCTTATTCGCTTCACCCTGTTTCGGAGCAGGGGACTCAGTGGGGAAATCATCGCCACTAGATGGGGGCCTCATCTAGACATCCTTGGGTAAACCTACAAAAATAAATAAAACAAGTGAGGACTTATTTATACAAAAGGGGAACCAAAAATTACACACGAAAGAGATCTCACTGTGCAAACGGGCCTCCCATCGGCCCTTTGAAAACTCGTGCCACGAGCGCTCGAAATAAGGCCTTTGTGATGTATTTCCCTCGACCCACTCCTTGAGTCGAGGAACTGCATTCGAGATCCAAGCAACAACTGCAGTGTCGCAGAACACATATAAGAAAAAAAGGAGACAAATGATAAATAAAGTCTTTGAAGCAAAATTATACTTACGCGACATATTCCACTTCTCAGGGAACGACATATGCTTGGCCGGGATCAAGTCCGAGGTCCTCACTCGGATGAAATGGCCTATAAACCTCGATCCCTATATTCATCGATACTCAAGAATGGGGCTTTACTAGCCCGGCGAGCGAGCTTGATCAGTCCCCCCGGTAGAGTCGGGGACTGTATAAACACATGAGGTGGTCGATAGTGAAAAGGCACTCTTCGATCTTGCTTACGAAGAAACAGAGGAGGAATATGATCCTCCAAAAAGAAGGATGTATTTGACCAAGGATTACCTCGTATCTTTTCCTAAAGTCGATGATAACCAGGTCCAAAGGGCCCAATGTGAAGGGATAAGTGTAAACACTTAAAAATCCCTCGACGTGGGTGCTGATGGCTTTGTCAGGTTCGGGAACCACCACAGTTTGTTGCCCAGTTACAATCATTTTTGACTTCAGGGAGAATCTATGATCGAGTAGATGTACCTCGAGACCACCTCGTATCGGCCTGGTACAGAAGAAGACTTTTCCACCTTAAAGTCAGCATTGACCGAGCACCCCCTGGGGATGAACATTTTCAGAGGAGGTTTCGGTGCCGCTTCCTCGATAACATTACGCGAGATGATTTCTTCGATAGCCAACCGAGGGAGTTTCTTTTTGGGGAATGGATTTTGAAGTCTTTGCCATTTATTTGAAAATAAAGGAAAAAGAGGAAGTTAAAAGAGTGTGCTTGATAGTTTGGGATGAAGACAGAACAACAGTTCTTATAAAAATATCTCAGAGTAACTAGAATATAAGTGCTTGGAAGTATTGAAATATCTACGGTACGAGGGCAGAAGGTTTGAAAGTAAAGTTTGAATGAACAAATTAGGGGACATATCAGAGTGGCCGACCAACAACTGACAGAAATTTAATGCCATTCAGACTTGACTGATGAGACGTTTCGACTGTTTTGTCGTTTCTGTCACGGGGTATCGAAGTCAGGATCGGAAGCTCATGTCATTTCTCATCGTCTACTGTCCAAAAATGAGGGGAATATATGTATAAAGTCGTGATCGAGTTCGCCTATGACACAAAAGGACAGGCTCAAAACCTGACAACCAAGGACTGAAGATCGATCTCGAGTCCCATCGATCCAGAACATGGGGTCGGAACGCCTACCTTCGAGAATATTGGGTCCGTGATCCCAGAGTCAACCTTAGCCTTGAACAAGCTCGAAAAAAAATTGTTAACATAACCAACAGAAGATCGAAATATCCGTGACTGGTCGGATATTAAGGCGGGGATCTCAGCACGTATTAGTAAGGAACCCACAATAAGCAAATCAAGGGATCTTTACCTTTTATAAAATTGTACCTATAGTAGGAATCCGCTACTATATAAAGGGGGTCTGATAATTCATTCAACACATTGTAACACGCATTCCAAGGCAATACATTATTGTTCTCTTTAAGTTAATTACTACTTTCTTCAAGCTCTCATTTCTTTTGTTATGATATTAATCGAAGTACCTGGCTCGAGGGTAATTAACTTTCCAAGGCTAAGACTATTCCATACATGTGGGTTGCATTTACTTTTCCATTACTTATTTCAATTACAATCTGATTTATCGTTTTATATCAAGTTAGACCACGTATCCTCAAAATCACTTACAAATTCAATTATTATCCGATTTTGAGGGTAAACATTTTGCCCCCACCGTGGGGCTAAGGATAATAGTGGTTATTTTATATGAATCTCCATAACAAAAACTACTTTACAGTTGTTCTTTGAAGTGTCCCTAATTTCAGGTTAGAACTCAAAATGTGGAACACTCAATCAGTACCCCTACATGTTGACAACGAGTCTAGTCATCACAGTGAAAATAACAATATTGCGCCCGGTGATGAAGTACCGCCAGTTGATTCCATCGGAATTCCGGTCGCGGACCCAATTGATGGTAATTTGCATGTGGTTATCGACACAAACCTGCATACCGACCCTAAGAATAACGTCTGTGGTGGAGCCCGATCAGTGGCTTAAAATACAAAAAATGTTGGTGGAGACGAGATCAGTTTGAGGGTGATCTTCGAAATGTTGCAGGCTCAAAGGTGGCGATAGCTCAGTCAGGACCAAATCCGCGCACCGAGCAGAGTTGAACCCGATCAGAAGTCACCCGCAGGGATGAACCGGTTGCAGAAAGGTCGAATGAATATGAATTGAGGACTAATCCCAAGATCATAAAGATGATCGAGACACTGGAAAAATGAGTAGAATCTGGAGAGAAGAAAATTGAAGACAATGATAAAAAGGTGGAAACCTACAATTCGAGGGTAGACCAAATCCTCGGATCACCGATGATATTGAAAGTCCTGGAGTTCAAGAAGTTCGTGCAAAAAACCTTTTCCTCCGAGCGAGGAACCAAAGCCAATCCCTAAGAAATTTTGCATGCCCGAGATACCTAAGTATAACGTAACGACCGACCCAATTGAGCGTGTAACCTCTTACACATGTGCCATCAAAGGGAACGACTTGGAGGATAATGAGATCGAGTTTGTCCTATTGAAGAAGTTCGGAGAGACCCTGTCAAAGGGAGGTATGATATGGTATCACAACTTACCTCCTAATTCTATTGACTCATTCGCTGTGCTTGCAGATTATTTTGTGAAAGCACACGCTGGGGCCATCAAGGTCGAGACCAGGAAGTCGGACCTTTTCAAATTAAAATAGAAGAATAAGGAGATGCTCAGAGAGTTCGTGTCCCATTTTCAAATGGAACGGATGGAACTGCCACGAGTCGCAGATTATTGGGCCGTTCAAGATTTCACCCAAGGACTCATTATTCGAAGGTTGGTGGCTTCACAACAATTGAAACAAAACTTGGTGGTATATCCAGTCGTTACTTGGGTTGACGTGCATAATCGATATCAATCAAAAATCAGAGTCGAAGATGATCAACTTGGGGCCCCTTTAAGGTCTATTTATCCCGTCAGATTCGTCTATAGAGCCAAGAGAGAAATTGATCGTGAGCCGAGATCAAGTAGGGATCATTACCAACCATACAATAGGGACCGAAGAAGCAGCAGGTCCGGGTGGAACCCTATGAGGAATGAAACTATAAATGATCGAGGTTAAAGTAGCCGGGAACTCATGAGAAAAAACAACTTCAACAGGCCTGTCGGGCCTAAAGAAGCACCGAGGTTATCGGAATACAACTTTAACGTCGACGTTGCCGCTATTGTATCAGCTATCGGACGCATCAAGGACACCAAATGGACACGACCTCTACAATCTGATCCGTCCCAAAGGGATCCTAACCAGATTTGTAAATATCATGGCACACACGACCACATAACGAAAAATTTTTGACAGTTGAGAGTGGAAATAACCCGACTATTCAACAATGGGTATCCGCGAGAATTCCTGAGCGACCGAGCCAAGAATCATTTTAGAAATATGGACTCTAAGAAACATTCCGAACAAGAAGAACCTCAACAGTCATTAACATGATCATCGGCGAGGTTGATGTCCCTCATGGGCCGATGTTGAAACGCACCAAAGTATCCATCACGATAACGGACTCTAGATTACATACCGGAAGGAACTTAGTCTTTCAACGACGAGGACGCGGGAGGGATAGTGCAGCCCCACAATGATGCACTAGTAATATCTACACTGATAAATAAATCTCGAGTTAAACGTGTGCTAATTGATCCAGGTGGCTCTGCCAACATCATCCGATCAAGGGTCATGGAGCAGCTCGGCCTACAAGACCAAATTGTGCCAATAGTTTTGAGTTCTAAACGGATTCAACATGGCATGTGAAACCACTAAGGGCGAGATAACATTACCGGTGAACACCGTCGGGACCATCCAGAAAGCAGCGTTTTATGTGAACGAAGGAGACATGAGGTACAATGCTCTGTTCGGGAGGCCATGGATTCACAACATGAGAGCAGTGCTCTCGACACTGCACCAGGTGCTAAAATTCCCAACACCTAGCGGAGTCAAAACAGTTTATGGGGAACAACTGACAACCAAGGAAATGTTCGCCTATGACACGAAAGGACAGACTCGGAACCTGACAGCCAAGGACTGAAGATCGACCTCGAGTCCCATCGATCCAGAACTCGGGGTCGGAACGCCTACCTTCGAGAACATTGGGTCCGTGATCTCGGAGTCAACCTTAGCCTCGAACAAACCCGAAAAAATATTGTTAACATAACCAACAGAAGACCGCAATATTTGTGACTGGTCGGATATTATGGCGGGGATCTCGGCACGTATCAGTAAAGAACCGACAATCAGAAAATCAAGGGATCTTTACCTTTTATAAAATTGTACCTAAAGTATGACTCCTCTACTATATAAATCGGAGTCTGATAATTCATTTAACACATTGTAACACGCTTTCCAAGGCAATAAATTATTATTTTCTTTAAAATCTTACTACTTTCTTAAGCTCTCATTTCTTTTGTCTTAATATCGATCGAAGTACCTGGCTCGAGGGTAATTAACTTTCCAAGGCTAAGACTGTTGAGTACGTGTGGTTTATATTTACTTTTCCATTACTTATTTCATATGCAATTTGATTTATCGTTTTGTATCACGTTAGACCACGTATCCTTAAACTCACTTATAATTTTAATTGTTATCTGATTTTAAGGGTAAACAATATAGATACACACATATATTTTGTATGTTATATATAAAAATTATATTATAAATTTCATATACTTTTTCGACTACGGTAAAAAAAGATGACACGGTGATACTAATACCCTATCGTTTGGCACAAGGCTTTCCCAAGGGTCTTTGGCACGTTGCAATCTTTGTTGTCGTGGACAGTATTATTGAAAAATATATAAGGAAAAAAGATACGACAAACGATTTAAGTTTAGCATATTATAATAAGAACTCGGACATGTACAACTTGTATAGGGAACTTTTTGGGAAATTGCGACGTAGAGACTAATTGTCATTTCTTACGTAAGAAAAAGTTAAAAGCAAATACGTGACTTCTTGGGAATTGCGACGAAGAGAGTAATTGTCATTTCTTACTTAAGAAAAAGGAAAAGCAAACACGTACAGCTTGTATTTTTGTCTCTTTCCGCCCCAAACCACAAAATCACAATGGATCGCAGTTACTGCTATCCATACTGCATGCATGTTTTACAAAGACACATACAATGAACTAAACCCTCGAACCCATATCTCCTTTACCGCCCACAGATTATGCAGTAGTTTACAATTGGTAGTTTGGTAAATGATAAGACCACAAATGGCCAAGAGTGATCTTCTACTCTCTCTCGATATATATATGCATGTTTAAACGTATGGTTCCTACAAATATCCGTAAATAAAATGGCTCCCTCGTCAATGAGCAGAAACGGCCTGGTGGAAGAAAACGACAATACATTTCACAAGTATTTTGAAACATGGCTAGCTGAGCAGAACCAAGAACTGAAAGAGCTTGTTTCTGTCTCGAGAGATGTAACAAGTAAAGGCAGCAATAACATTCATGTGGTGGAAGAGAGAGTGTTGGTGCCACTCATTGAAAGGGTTATACAACACTATGAGGGGTATTATGGGGAGAAGTCGAAATATACAAAGGAAGATGTTTTTGGGATGTTAAATCCTACATGGAGGAGTAATCTTGAGGGAGCTTTCTTATGGATTGGAGGTTGGAGACCAAGCATGGCCTTTCACTTGCTCTATTCAAAATCAGGGTTGCAATTCGAACCTAGTCTTCTCCAGTTGATTAGAGGAATCGCAACGGGTGATTTAGGGGACCTCTCCCCTGACCAAATAGGTAAGCAAGTGGTCAATCAAACACTCTTCGACACAAAATTATATACATAGGTTAAATATTATTCCTACCGTCCCAAAAGAATGATCATTTTGGGATTTTGAAAGTCAGATGAGTTGATATTTGATCCTTCTTTTTCATATATGTTTTAATACTTTAATTTGTTAATTATCCAAGTAGTATTACTTTTTATATATATATTTAAAAAAAAATTAAATATATGAATTCATAGTCAAAATTAAGAAGTTTAGGACAACCTGGTGCATTAAGCTCCCGCTATGCCAGAGTTCAGAAATTAAAAGCCGGACCACAAGTAAGTGCGGAAGCATATGGTAAGAAGCAGTGTCATCCGACACCACTTCTTTGGAGAAAAATATTAAATGTTTATAATTATATTCCGCAAAAAATGAATCAACATTCCTGCAAAGAGTGCTTCTTGGTCTATTGATCATTTTCGTTAAAAATTTGAGGCCAAGGGGAATGGAACCCACACTTTCTTTTAAAATAATATTCCACTAAATTATTAGGCCAAAACTTTTTATCATGTGTCCTGACGGAGTCAGGATCTTCGCGAAGGGGTTCAAAAAGAAAAAAGTTAAAAATAATTGTAGTTAGTGGGAATTGAATCTATGAACTTACAAAGGCTTTGAACTACCTTGACCACTAAACTAGACTGTTGTGTCAAGGGGATTCAAAACTTAATATATATAGGTAAAAAATAAATTGTGCCTTATATCCCTAATCATGTGGGAAAATGATATTAATACTTTTTTTAAATTTATTTATGTAAATACGACAGGGTTTATGAAAGTTCTGCGTACGCCCCTAACCACAAGAATCTATTGTATGCAGTCTTACCCTGTATTTCTGCAACAAGCTGTTTGAATGACTCGAACCCATAATATCTTAGTCACATTACAGCAATTTAACAATTACGCAATGCTTCCCTTCTAAAAGTATCATCTTTTTTAGACAGAAATATTATGGATGTTCGGATTTCTTTCAAAAAAAAAATTATTTACTTTTTTAAAGTTTGAACACTCGTAACGAAAATTTTTGCTTTGCCATTGTAGGTATGGTAGATGAACTGCAAAAGAAAACTATAAGGGAGGAGAAAGATTCGAGCGAGAAACTAGCCAAGGTTCAAGAAACTGTTGCAGATGCATCAATGGTGGAGTTATCCCATGTTGTGACTCAGCTGATGATGATTAGTGGAAGTGGAGGAGGAGGAGGAATACTAGAGGAAGAAGTGGAAGCAAATCTGGCAACTAAGGAGGAAGGTCTTGTAATAATCCTACAAAAGGCAGATAATCTAAGGCTAAACACTCTCAAGGAGATTTTAGCCATTTTGACACCAACTCAAGCAATTCATTTCCTGATTGCTGCTGCTGAGCTCCATTTAAGGCTTCACGAGTGGGGCAAGATAAAGGATGAAATCGCCCTCGGCCACCAGCCCACCACTACCGCCACCACCATCAGCTGATCTAAACATACTCATCAATTGTGCTACTTCGGGATGCCACTATTATAAGTATGATTTAATTCGCGTCCGGTCTTATGTAGAGTAGTAGTAAGTTCTAAACACTAGTTCGTATGTGTGTTCACGTGTAGCAAATAGTTCTAGTAGCTAAAAATGAAAAATAAATAGTTTGGCTGTAGAAAAATACTTGTCTGTTTCAATTTAGATTATTTAGTTTGACTTGGCATAAAGTTTAAAAAAAAATAATTTTTGAAATATATAGTTCTAAAAGATTAAGGAGTAAAAGTTTTGTCGGACTATTATATTTTGCTACTATAAAAGCTTTTTTTTTTCCCCAGACAGAGATCTGGTGTTGTATTGCAGAAAAATATCAGTGAGGGAGACTAGGCCTTACCTCAGAAAAATAATACAACATGGTGATTCTATCACCCAAAAGGACAGTGGAGGAATACACATGCACCCATGAAGTATGGAAAGTGCCAAACATTGGGAACTACCCGGGGAGGAGTTTAATTTCCTGGGGGACTCTAGTATCAAAAAGTCCCGGTATTTCGTCGTGAAAGTCTAAATTATATTTACATCAAAATCAGCTAACAAAAAAATTATTCTTCTCATAATTTATTCTAATACTAGGCATTTGTCATTTAATGAAGAGGCCTTTAACTTCTTTTGGTAGTTGTTCGAAGGGTTGGCATATCAATCTCATACTGGAAATGGAGGCAATTTTAGCTAAAACATCGACTACTTGGTTGCCTTCTCTATAAACAGTGTTGGATCGTTGCATTTGCATCTTGTTACCACTTTTGTAATTTTATCCGCCACCGTCTTTAGTTTCATGCTCTTGTTTCCTTCTTGGTTGATCATGTTCACTATGATAGTTGAATAAAGTTCGAGAACAAAGTTAGTGAAACCTAACTGGTTGCACCATTTTGCTCCGAACTCTGCAGCTAAAGCTTCGGCTATGTTGTGGCTATCACAGTTAACCTACATTGTAAAGGCCATGATACAATTACTATCCCCATCTTTGATTATTCCTCCAATGCCGACTTTCCCACTTTCCTTTATGTAGCTACCATCTGTGTTAACTTTGACATTATCATATAGCAGAGGATGACATTGAATTTGCCTCCATGTTTGGACAGGCTTCGACATTTCAATTCTGCAGCATATGGTAGGCCAGTGTTGTTGGACCTCTCCATTTGCCATCAATTTGGATATTATGGAGTTGATGTTCCATATAATTTGCTGTTTCATGACATTGAGTTGAAACTTCTTTTGCGCGCCATATCTACATGAACTTCTTTGTTTCCAAATTTCCCAACATATAAAAGTTTGTGCAGCTTGTAGAATCAGGCCATAGATTTTATTGTTTGTTTTTGCATCCCACCAATTCTTGAAAATCGCCGAAACATGGGCTTTTGGATGAATAATTCCCAGCGGGCTGCCTATTTCCTTCCATATGTGCATCACAACTTCACTTTCCACAAAAACATGTTGCATAGATTTCATCTGTGGGACACTACAACAAGAACATCTTGAGCTATGTTAGTACCAAACCTACTAGTCATGTCATCAAAAGGCAATTTCCTTTTCATAATTCTCCAAGTTAGGAAAGACATTTTAAAAGGAACTGAGTAATGCCAAACTTTCTTTAAAAAAAGATTTTTCTATTTTTTTTTATCTAATTAGATGTCAAGCAGATTTGTTTGAAACTTTTCCATCATCCGATAAGGTCCAAATAGGGAAGTCATCTTCCGTATCCTTACCTATATCAGTTTTACAAATGAGATCAGTGATATGATGTCACGACCCAAATTTCCAACCTTAGGGATCGTGATGGCGCCTAACACCACACTTGCTAGGCAAGCCAATGTTAGAATTCAATTAACTAATTTTCTTTGATTATTTACTTAAGCATAAATAAATGAATTTGAAGTAAACTTAGTTGAAATGATTTCCTTCGAAATACTCCAAATATAAAATAATAAGAAATTAAATAAAACGGACCAAGAACTAAGTATATAAATAACTCTAAGACTATCCAAGGTCTGGTGTCACAATTCACGAACTACTAAAGAATACTACAAATACTGGGCTGAAAGAAATAATGTAACTGTTCTGAATAAAATAAAATAGCGTTTATGAAAATAGGAGAAGACTCTCAGGATCTGCGAACACCGAGAGATATATCTCGTGTCTCCGAATAAATGAATAGCCGCTCTAAATATCTCTACTGCTGGTCAATACCTAGATATTTACAAAAGAGTGCAGAGTGTAGTATCAGTACAACCGACCCCATGTACTGAGTAAGTGCCGAGCCTAACCTCGAAGAAGTAATGACGAGGCTACGACGGGGCATTAACAACATATAACCTGTGACCATAATACATACGATAACGAAATAAAATAATTCTACACGAACAAGAAAAATATAACTGAGAGTATGAGACAACAAATATAAAGCAAGAAGGAATTCTAAACAATTGATTAAGTACTGCAACATAAATAAAATAACTCAGCCGCCTTTTCCAGGCCTCAGCTATAACCAACTCTCAAATAATTTTCAAGTTTCCAAACTTTAACTTTAAATACAAATAGTGCCAAAAATATGAAAAGTAGTGAAAGTAATATAGTAAGTTTTCAAATCTTTGTTTTTTCTTTGAAAATCAGTAAAAATATAAATGTCCTCCCTTATCGCTCCTTGTTGCGGCGTGCAACACGCTCCTACCTGTCTACCCTTATTGCTCCTCCCTAAATATATCACCCTTATTGCTCCTGTTGCGGCGTGCAACCCGTTCCCACCTGTCCACCCTTATCGCTCCTTGTTGTGGCGCGCAACCTGCTCCCACCAGACATCTCATATCAATTTATTCATAAATTTCACAATTCAGGCCAAGCCTTTCACAATATTCTTATTTCAACAATTGCAAACAAAAAATAGTATAGCTCGTAAGCTTTAACCAATCTCATTCCATAATAAAGCCAACCAGAATATATGTAACCACCGTAACACTATCAGCCCAACTCAGTCGTTATATACCATGATAGAATCAAGAGAACAACCAACACTTTTAACACACTTACCACAACAATTG